>CAJFDF010001140.1:31283-43325 GCA_904067115.1 Aegilops sharonensis
AAAACTCAGCAGGCACTTTCACTCGTGATTTAGGGCGATTTGGAGTTGGATTTTGAATATGTTGAAGTTGAAGAAAAGATAGACGAAGGTAAGATCTATCCATTTTAGTTGGTTTCGTTTGCATGCATTATGTTTTTACCCTTTTTGTTTAGTTCATAACTATGTGTTATCTATTTTGTTAGGCATTATTTCATCACTTTTTGGAGTCATTTAGAGCTTCAGGAGTACGATTTGCCTAGCGAAGTGAACTACGAAGTTGAAGATCAAGGTATGAGCTTTGCAATAAATTAATTTTTTTATGCATGCAAGGTGGTAATTAGTTAGTCTTTTAGCTCATCATTAGCTATGCAATGTTAGTGATTAGAGGTTAGAAATAATTTCAGACGACAGATGTAGCATTTATAATATATTTTTTAGAAGATTAGGTTGAAGATGTTGTATCAATGTTAGGTGCGTCCATTAGTATTGACATACAAGATATCTTAATACGGTAATTAAGAAACACTTGTACTGTAATTGTTTATTGCATGTGGTATGTTATTTCATGTGGTATGTTTATTAATAAGTCTATAGTTAGGAGGCTGCAGGTCTACTTTGTTATGTCTAAATAATCTAAATTTTGTATATTACGAATTTGTGCTAATGTACTTGATGATGTATGTAATTAGGTAAAACAATTCATCTTAGTAGCAAACAGAGTTTAGGATATTTTAGGGGTAGTTAGAGATAAGCAAACCGAGTTTTAGTTTGTGACGCTAGTAGACGAGTTTGAGAAAAATTAAATCTCTAAATACCTGTTAACCAAACAACCCCAGAAAGTCTAAGCAAATGATTATTATGTTTTGTAACGAAAATATGATTATTATTTTAGTCGTATGATATGTAAATGTTGTCATCGTACTACTACTAAATGTTCCGTTACTAATTGTTTGCAATGTAAACATGTATGTTGGTTAGGTACTATGGAAAATTTAGTAGTGTACTATGGGAACGTCTTATGCGACGGTCCATTGGGGGTGGATGTGTCCTTGTGCGAGTCGACTACAGTTGTAGTGAGAGACATGGTCAACGTGGGTTACGCAGCAGTTAGAAGGTCCATCCGAGAGGTGTTTGGCCCAGGGATGCATGGGAAAAAAATGACAATGGAGGCCTTCGTCGTTGATGGAGGAAATGATGGGACAGTTGCCCGTTAGGGTTTGCGGCCGGTCACAGGTGATCGGTCGTGGGGGTCGTACATGAGGTTTGCAGCTTACTATCAGGACCAGCTACAAATGGTCTTTGATGCTCGACACTTCACACCAGGCATGTTGAGCGATAGTGCATTCTGGCTGACTCGCTGCAACTTATTATTCCTGTGGTGTGTTGAGCCTTACAACCCAGAGCGTGTAATGAGACAGTTCGGTCTCAATCAAGAAATTCCACCACCTTTTCCTAGACGTATCGACGAGGAAACATATAAGTAAGATGTGACATCCCTAAATAGTTAGTGTCATTTTTAATTTACTAAACTCACACTTTGTTACATAATTTGCAGGCTAACCAATATGGGCAGGGGTTGGAGTTTATACGATTGGAGGGAACAGAACATTGAATGGGTACACAAGTGGGAAAATGAAGCGCTAGCGGATATAGTGCATCAACTTAGGTATATTTTATTTACATTATTTTATGTATACTATTTTATTACGATGATCATACGATGCGTGAAGATGCTTTGCTTTCATCACAACGGTTTCTGTAATAATTTAATTTTGCAGACCATACGATGAAAGTACAGATCAAGCGTACAAGCAGTGGTACTGCATGAACACACGTGCTAGCCTGGCTAGTCAGCCAGCTACTATACCAACACATCTCACACAAGAGGAGCAGGCGCGGAGACATGTTGAGCTGCATGCAGCTTACTATCGTGACCAGATGGTAATCACTTGTAACTTTTTTAGGTCCATCATTTCATAATCATTTGAACTAAATAACATCCAAATATTGTTCAGCTTGAAAATTGCAACAAAGTAGGGCAGATGGCTACGGATAGCATGCCGGCCCAGGGCCCATTTCGCAAGACATTCCAGAAACTTCTTCAACAATACTTGGCAAAGAAGTTCAGATGCGGTAGAGGCGACGACGTTGTCACAGGAGCATACAACATGCCGGTACCGACGTCAGCCAGACCAAGTGCGGCGCCGTCGTCCAGACCGAGCGAGGCGCGTACGAGCCATGGGCAGTGGGGGGAGGGTCCGAGTACTAGAACGACATTGCCACGACAGGACTCATCTCTGCCACTGCATTGCTCTTCTTCGATGCAGCTTCGTCAGGGGCAGACAGCTCAGGACCATGGCACGAGCTTGTAATCGATGCCGGAGCAGTTTCTTTCCCCTAACCCATATGTGTATACAGGATATGATGCATACACCCAAGGTGAGGGATCTCAGTCGTATCTCTCCACGCGAGGGATCCCTATGCCCGAGGAGACTCGTGTACTAGATTTAAACCAGCACCACGTACACTGGCCAGACAGTATAGGAGAGGGATATAATCAGGTAGTCATGTTTACATTTCAATGCATTTACAATGATATCATATATTATCCTCTAACAGTTTGTTTAAAATGTTTATATGTGCAGGACATACCTGATGTTAATTGGGGCGATGAGAACACCCAACGTGGCGTCAACACAGGCCTCCGGGGAGCATCACATGATCATGGCGTCAACACAGGCCTCCGGGGAGCATCACATGATCATGGCGTCAACACAGGCCTCCGGGGAGCTTCACATGATCATGGCGACACGGTTACATCATTAGTTACAGAGTTCTTCGGAGGGGACGTTATTGGCCCATCTTTTATCNGGCAGATGGCTACGGATAGCATGCCGGCCCAGGGCCCATTTCGCAAGACATTCCAGAAACTTCTTCAACAATACTTGGCAAAGAAGTTCAGATGCGGTAGAGGCGACGACGTTGTCACAGGAGCATACAACATGCCGGTACCGACGTCAGCCAGACCAAGTGCGGCGCCGTCGTCCAGACCGAGCGAGGCGCGTACGAGCCATGGGCAGTGGGGGGAGGGTCCGAGTACTAGAACGACATTGCCACGACAGGACTCATCTCTGCCACTGCATCGCTCTTCTTCGATGCAGCTTCGTCAGGGGCAGACATCTCAGGACCATGGCACGAGCTTGTAATCGATGCCCGAGCAGTTTCTTTCCCCTAACCCATATGTGTATACAGGATATGATGCATACACCCAAGGTGAGGGATCTCAGCCGTATCTCTCCACGCGAGGGATCCCTATGCCCGAGGAGACTCGTGTACTAGATTTAAACCAGCACCACGTACACTGGCCAGACAGTATAGGAGAGGGATATAATCAGGTAGTCATGTTTACATTTCAATGCATTTACAATGATATCATATATTATCCTCTAACAGTTTGTTTAAAATGTTTATATGTGCAGGACATACCTGATGTTAATTGGGGCGATGAGAACACCCAACGTGGCGTCAACACAGGCCTCCGGGGAGCATCACATGATCATGGCGTCAACACAGGCCTCCGGGGAGCATCACATGATCATGGCGTCAACACAGGCCTCCGGGGAGCTTCACATGATCATGCCGACACGGTTACATCATTAGTTACAGAGTTCTTCGGAGGGGACGTTATTGGCCCATCTTTTATCCCCGCAGAGTCACAACCATACGCCTACAATTACGCTTCAGGTTCGCAACAAGGATTCGCGACTCCACCACCTACGCAGGACTCGCAGACACATGAAGCCGAATTGGAGTACGGCCGCGGTCTTCGTGTAACTCGGCCACCTAATCGCTTGTCGCCTTCCGGTCGTAAGGAAAGGCCAGGTGGTCGTCGTAAGTAGGGTGATTCATCTATCCACATGCGCGACCCATTGTATCTACATGTGTCTGTATCAGACTTTTCGATTTGAACATCTATATATGCTGAAATAAAATGCACCAGTCAGGAACAATTTTTCCTGCCTATATCTCCCGCCATACTATCCGCTCCACTCTTTTGCTTATGTTAGGCCCGTTTCCGGCAACCCCTTCCCCGCCATATCTTCCTGCCACCCATTTCCCGTCAACCCCTTCCCGCCATATGTTCCCGCCAACCCTTTCCCGCCATACCGCAGTCGTTCTTTCCCGCCATTTTCTCCTCTCTACCTATAAAACCCCCTTCAGACGGAGGTGGATAAGCATTCGAGTGTAGTGTAGTCGAGATGTCCCATTATCCTTTCGATCGTAGTTTTCACCCTGGGATGAGCAGCACTCTTCTGAGGCTAGCTACCGATTTCAGGATGGACAATAGGATAGTTCCATGGGACGAACTCACCGGTAGTGACACCATAATGAATGAGTTGGCTCACCAATTACGTAGGTCTGGGTGCCCTGAAAGGACCTATGAGGAGGTACGCAAAGAACTTCTTAGGTTGAATGCAAGGTGGAAGAAGGTAGTGGAGCCGAAGAGTGAAACTTCTAGAAGGACTGCAGAAAAGCATCCATTTTTATCGACTGAGGAGAGCGAGGACGAAGATGATATCTTCATGCCGCCGCTTCCGGGTTCTGCATCGTCAAAGGGCAAGAGTTCTGCATTGTCCAAGGGCAAGAGTACTGCATCCTCGAAGGGCAAGAGTTCGTCATCGTCCAAGGGTAAGAGTTCTGCATCCTCGAAGGGCAAGAGTTCTGCATCGACGGAGGATGACGATGATGCCTTCATGTAGTTTTTAAGCTGTATTCCAGTTGTACCGTTTAATTCAGATGTACTTGCATTATTAGTTTGTACTCTCTTATTGTAAGGCATTATGTTCTATCTTAATTTCATTTTGTAGTTGTTGCACGATGTTCGATAATTAGTGGAGGGAAAGAAAATGCCACTACTTTATTCTAATACTATATTTTTTCCATCACGACAAGGTACAATTGAAAATAAGATACAACACGACAAGGTACAACTGAAAATAAGATACATCGTAGAATTTAAATAAAGCTACATTTAACTACTGAAATAAAGCTACATTAAACTGCAGAAATAAAGATACAAATGATTGCGAAATTTAAAATACTACCACAGGAATCTACTGAGTCCAACGTGGATATTTTCCTTTTCCATCGCCAGCTTCTTCTGCTGCCTTGGCCTGACGAGCCCTTTCTTTCTTTCTCTGCCTCTCCGCCTCACGAGCCTCCTTTCGCTGTCGTTCCTGCTCCTCCATGCGACGAGCCTCTTCCCTGTTTTTCTTTACTAAATCCTGAAAAAACCGGTGTTGCTCCGCATAGTATTCTTTTAACTCTCTCTCTTGCTCTGCTTTCTCCTCAGCTTCCGCCTTCTCGCGTCGCTCTTCCGCATAGAAACTATTCCACGCACTGCGACTTCTTTCACGAATCTCAGTCACTGCCCAAGCCGGCATCTCCGTGTCAATCCAACGATAGTACATGCACAGAGGCGGAGGAGACTACAACAAGAAACCAGAATGTTATTAAAGAATCTATCAAAATACCAACAATATCTATTTGTGATGGTTAAAGCATACCGGAGGCTTGTCGTACTCTGAAATAGCTATGGGTGGATCTTCCTCATAATTGGCGCACATGAAAANCACGACAAGGTACAACTGAAAATAAGATACATCGTAGAATTTAAATAAAGCTACATTTAACTACTGAAATGAAGCTACATTAAACTGCAGAAATAAAGATACAAATGATTGCGAAATTTAAAATACTACCACAGGAATCTACTGAGTCCAACGTGGATATTTTCCTTTTCCATCGCCAGCTTCTTCTGCTGCCTTGGCCTGACGAGCCCTTTCTTTCTTTCTCTGCCTCTCCGCCTCACGAGCCTCCTTTCGCTGTCGTTCCTGCTCCTCCATGCGACGAGCCTCTTCCCTGTTTTTCTTTACTAAATCCTGAAAAAACCGGTGTTGCTCCGCATAGTATTCTTTTAACTCTCTCTCTTGCTCTGCTTTCTCCTCAGCTTCCGCCTTCTCGCGTCGCTCTTCCGCATAGAAACTATTCCACGCACTGCGACTTCTTTCACGAATCTCAGTCACTGCCCAAGCCGGCATCTCCGTGTCAATCCAACGATAGTACATGCACAGAGGCGGAGGAGACTACAACAAGAAACCAGAATGTTATTAAAGAATCTATCAAAATACCAACAATATCTATTTGTGATGGTTAAAGCATACCGGAGGCTTGTCGTACTCTGAAATAGCTATGGGTGGATCTTCCTCATAATTGGCGCACATGAAAAACTTCATGCCCAGCCAATCTGAAAAATCTGTAACCTCCTTCACCTTGCAAAGATCGCCACACCAACACCGTAGGACTGCCATCCCCGGATGCAAACTTGCATTCTTCATTTTCCTCGGCCTAATGCTTTGATCCGAGCAAGGCAAACTCATACCGACTGAAAAAATGTGTTACACACTTTGCGCAGTGCCGATTTCGAGGATGGCTGGACGAGAGCCTCGGTGTCTCCTTTTATAAGCTCAGACGAGAAATGATGGCGAGAAAATTAAGCGGGGAAATTTAGGATCCCTGTAGTGTCGGCACAACAGTTTCCCGCAGCATCAGATTCCCAGTGCCATCGCATCCGCTGAGGCAAAAGAAACAAAGGCAGGACTGATTCCCGGGCGAAAGAAGCAAAAGCGTCCATATTCCCGCGCGTCGGAGTCACCGCTGCCAGTGTAGCTGTCGCGCCTCGGAATCAGCGCCGTTTGCGCACTGTCGCGCGTGCAACATCACAGGGCATGCCGCCTCGGCTGGTGGCGGCGTGGCCCACCTGCTGGGCCCGCGCTCAGGCCGTGTCGGCAGGGGAGCGATAGCGGCAGCGGCGGCCGCCTCACCCGGTGGCGGCCGGGCCCACGTGGCGCGACCCGTTCCGTCGCGGCACGCTGCACTGTGCAGAAGCCGTTGTGCCCCACGAGGCCGCCTCCTGCGGTGGCGGCCGGGCCCGCCGCCTCGTGGAGTGGCGGCGGGTGACACGTGTCGCCTGCCGCGCCTGCCGCCACTTGTGAGGGGGTCTCTTTTGTCAATTTCGTCCGCAGGGGGTCTTTTTTGGCAATTCCAATCGGCAGAGGGTCTCTTTCGACAAAAAATCATCACAGTATAGTAGGAGTACTACTTTTGAATGCGCGGTAAGACACAAGGAGAGCCACGTGGTTAGGAACCACAAAAAATCTTGCAAATAGTTGTTTTCTGCTCCGGTGGGGTCTTTGCATGCGGAAAGGACAAGACCAGGAGCTGTACTTTCCGGTGCGGTCTTTATGTCGAACACAATGCAACAACGGCTGGTCTACTCGCTTTTATATAATCTTTCTAAGTATAATCGAATAAGGCTAGTACATACTAGTACTCCTACTCCAAGATGTAAGCGGCCCATGCACATGTAATAAACCTAGTTTTAATCAATGTGTACTTACTCTACTTAACCAAGGAGTAAAATAAGACTGGTAATGAATCGATGGTCGTCATGCGTTGGGTTATGATATTAATTGCATTGATTACTCTGTCTTAATCAGATACTTATATTAATCCCACGTGAGGGACGCATGGTTAGACAAATCTGGCTAGACAAACCAAAGATCTCAGCTCACAACCCAGCAAAAAAAAGAATCTCAGCTCCTGCTGGTCGCCTCCAGCCTCCAGGGACAACACCCGCGGGGACCACAAACATTTGCTTTTCGAAGATTGCCACAGGCCCACATGCCACAGCGAGCGAACACACGTGTGCGGTGCGATTGAGCGCTTTGACGATGCAATGGCAGCTGATTTGCCTTCTGTGGCAAACTCCGTCTAGATTTTTCAAACTTTGTGTACAACCTTTAATTTGTGCCAGATTTTTCTACCTAAGCCAGATATTTAGTCCAAACAGTCTGTGAAACACTGCTGTATAGCTGTCCTTCCGACTCTTGATGAATAAATAAAGCTTGTTTCCCTAAAAAAAACCTCGTTGCCTCGCCAGCAAGCCATCATCGGAAGCAAAAAAATGGCTTAAAAACAGAGTAGGAGATGGAGGGGCGGACAAGTAGGGAAAATTTTGGAGCTAGCGTTAGGTGTCTATGGATTAATGGAGGTGCCCGGCCGTTTGATGTTTTGACTTGGAGAAGCCCAATGCTCGCGGCGAAGACGGGATAGCTAGCCCTGGTTCATTCTTACTTTTCGACTTCAATGCTTGGGGGCCATCGATGCTGGTACGCACGGTGACACACCTTCAAGTCGGTTCATTTGATCGTTAGCGCACTGATCATACGCCTTCAATTCTAAGTCGAACAAGTAAACGAAGGGAAATATGTGTCTGGAGCAAACGATTTCCGGTGTGAAATTCATTCATTCATTTTGGAGGATAAACAGCTTGCTCCGTCGCCGGCGGCGGCTGCAACCCAACGAACGCCAGCGAGCATCGAGAAGCATTAATGTGCGCGACATGGGCGCCTGCTCGCGACGTCCACGTGGGCATGAGGGATTCGCGATGTACTGTGTCGATTTACTGTGATGTCGGTCGTCGCGCCCTCCTTCCTTCCCCTTGAAGGCAGTCGCACACTCGCCTCAGCCGCACCTCCATCCTCCCTTCCTGGTCACCACGGCAAACCACCTCCCAGGGTCGCCAGCAGGAGAGGAGTCGGCTCCGCTCTCGCCACACACCCACACAAACATCGTCCCCTTGGGTGAGGAGTGGGTGAGAGGAGAAGGCGGAGGCTCCTAAATCAGCAGCGGCGGGAGAGGAAGGGCCGTGGCGGCGGCGGCTTGTTGGACAACGCGTTGACCAGTGTCTCTCCGTGCCGACGGGACGGCGAGCCCATGGAGAAGTGCGGTCACCCCAGTACATGTCCGTCTTCCATCTCCATCTGCTGCTCCCCACTCCTGCCGTCCCATGGCCTGCGTTGCCGCTGCTCAGCTGTACCCACCTGCTGATACTACTCGGATCCCTTGACTATTCAGGCGATTTGAGTCATCCCTACCTTGTGCATGTTGTGTTTGATAAAATGTCCATGAGCTAATGGGTTGTTGATCTTGTGTTTCTTGTCCTCCTCTCCTTGATTAACAGTTCCTGTCTCCACATCTATGCAACCTTTCCTGAATGGACTCAAGATTTAGGACTGCTGAGTTAGTAATCAATCTCATGGTATGTCTGTTGTGCCACTGAAGTTGTTTATATTGATAGGTAATAGCAATAAAATAGTTCATTCGATTGATTTGTTTGCAGAAGGCATCTTTCTGTCGAGAGATCCGTGAATAAAAGCGGCCTTTCTGGGGTTGTGGAGGTTTGACTTGATTTACCCATTTTTCTCTTATCACTGATTCTTGCGCTACAGTTCAAAGAGCGGATTCCTTTTTCTGTTCAAGAACAAATACAATTCAGAAAAGTTGAGGATTAGGTGCCTGGTCCCTTGGTAATTTCTCCGCAGGGAGTACCAACTTGCTGTGCTTCATCTATCCAACTAAATGCAGAAGTACCATTTGTTTGTATTTGGGAGTAAAAGAATTTGCAAATATGTATGTCAATAAGTCATGGTATTTCTCTTTTTTTATATGACAGGAAGTACTTACATTCCTAAAACATGTCTGTTTTTGTGGGGATCCTAAAACATGCCTTAAATGGTCAGATGTTTTGTCTCTCTATTAGGATGATGAATTTATATCAAGATGTTAATGGGCTTTAGGTCTTCAGGCGCCTACAGGAATATGGCATAATGTGCACTATTTTTTATCTGGCGTGTTTCAACTTCTGCACTATTAGCATATTTTTGGTTGGAAATTCCCAACGAAGCAATCAACTAATGGTTAGAATGCATTTCTAATGTTATTGCAGGTATTCACTAATAGATAGTTGCATCCAAAAATAAAGTAGCTAAAGCTTTTTCAAAAATCAGGGGCCTCCCCCTGGCTCCATTTTTCAATGAAGAAAGAGAAGCCATACGAGTACCACAACAATGAAAGCTAAAACAGACTCTGAACCTAAACTGGGGGTAGAACAGTTCACTGCACGCCTTATTACAGACCCAAAAACCAGAATCTCATTGGCTAAAGCTTTGGTTCACTAAAAAAGTTACATGGTTGATTAACAGCAGCTTACCTTGACAGGTTCAAAATCTCAGTTCGTGCATTATACTTCAGTGGTTTTACACTGCCCTTTTCATTTTTTATCTGCTGCTGCATTCTTTTGATTCATTTTGGTCTTGCATATTTGTGACACTATCTCTATATGGTGCCTTTTCCAATAGTACTGCATTTTTATATTGGTTTTCACTTGCTGACATTTCCTACTATTTCAGGTGGTGTGCAAACCTGGTGGTAAAGACCTACAAGAAGTTTGAGGTGGAAAATTTCGTCCTTGCCAAGGATGAAGGTGGTCGCCACACTGCCTTCTTCTCAAATTACAGCCCACAGTTCTACGTCAGCACAGCTGACGTCTGTGGAAAAATTGAGTTGCCTCCGGACATGAAGATGGTTATGCCTGGTGACAACGTAACTGCAATTTTTGAGTTGATGTTGCCTGTTCCACTTGAACCAGGTACTTCTACATTGCTGCAAACATTTGTCATCTGAATCGCTTTATGGTAGCAGAGAAGAACTTCATCTGACTGTTATGTGCTCTGCAGGGCTAAGATTTGCGCCGAGGGAAGGAGGGGAGGACCGTCGGCACCGGAGTCATTGCCGAAGTCATGAGCTAATAACGATAATATGTTCCAGACCTTCTCTTTTTACTTCTCAGTTAATTCTATGCTTTTTTTCTAAGGATTACAATGCTGTGAATCAAATGTCCACCATAGGAAAAACAAATTAAGGATCTAAATCCTACAATTTTTTAAAATAAAATTTCTATGAATCAAAGGAGTCAGTAGAGTAGAAGCATGCAACACACTAGCTACTTTTGCGTTTGAAGTATGAGTACGGCCAGAAGCATCCCTTCGACTTATTAGTCCATCTCCAACACCTTGCCGTTAAACGTCCGGACACACTTTGCCATCCAACACAAACCGTATTTCGTCCGTTTTCCCAGAAACTGGAAGCAAGCCTGAGGAGACTGTGTGGGAATCTAGATCTCATTGGATCAATATTTAAGTGCAGTAAGTAATGACTACAAACACTCCATGCATCTACAGATCGCTTGCGTCTCTCTCTCTGAATCTAATCTTCAGATTTCTGTTGTCCACCACAAAATAGCTTGATTAAAGATACTATGGGATCTTGGAGACCTTAGATGTAGGTGACGATGAGATGCCAGATATGAAATTATGAAGGATGAGACATGTCTGATGAAGAAGGCTCGGCTAGGTATGTTAGAACAATACATGTTTTATTCTTGGCACTATACAAGTGCATCTCCTCTTTTACTGTAATAGCAAGATGCGCTAATTTTCTTACGAGTCTGATAAATATGTGTAATTATATGATTATTGAAGCCCACATATATTTTTAAGCAATGCAGTATGTGGTATTGTTTTTCATTTGTGATAGACAGTAAAAATAAAATATGGTCCAAAAGTATGTGATGTACAGTTTATAAAAACTTGTTGGGCTTACAAAAATGAAATATGATTTAGTGTTAAGGGAAGAGAGATCTTGATTTGTGGCTTTCGTTTTATTTTATTTATTTAGTTTCAGTTCTACTCTTGTTACTACGATCATGTGACCTGGCAAATCGAGGCTCGGATACGCAAGAGGTAGTAGCAAGCAGTTGCGGCGCGAACGGCTGCGGGCGGAAACAACAGGGGTTGAAAGAGGCGCGGGGAGGGACGGATGTGGGTGGGGTCGGCGGTTGAGGGCGAGCGCCGGACAAGCAGAGGGAGCGCCTTGGTCGAGAGAAAGCGAAAGCCTAAAATCTCTTGATTGGGTGGCGACGGCGCTTCAGCGTCGATTACTTCTTGAAGGCGCCACCTTGGGAGTCCTGGGGGTCAGGGGCTCGGCGCGGTGGTGCTCTGCCTATTCTTCGGTGGTGTTCCTGCTCTGCAGTGGTGTGGGCTTCTTGGTCTTGGCCGGTGACGGTGGCGACGTATGGGTTCCTATGAGAGGTGAGGTGGC
>CAJFDF010001143.1:12863-25212 GCA_904067115.1 Aegilops sharonensis
CCAGCAATACTCAAAGGCTAGTCTCGATGGGTAAGCTACGCAAAATGAGGCAATGTGGGTTATCAATGCAATTGCAATGTATGACAAAGATGTCGTCGAAGTTACCGTCCTTGGCGATGATGAGACCCTTGCGAGGTTGAGTCGTGGTGATGATGAACTCGAACCGCACCTAGATAGCCGAAACACAAAAGGATACGGAAACCACAACTCAAAATCTCAAGGACCAAAATGTGTCAAAGTCGTCATCGGAGGAATCGTGTAAGATTTTGGTGTATATGGGTTTGGAGGATGTGGGGAAATATGGGGTGGTGGTGGTGTCTGAACTGAAGAAATTCAGTTTGGTCAGGGTTTTACGGACGTCCGTGACCTTACGGTCGTCCGGATTGCGTCGGACGTCCGGCCTTGTCCGGATGTCCGGAGCCTGGGCGAAAATCGGGCTCGGGGTGAGGGACTGCAAAATTTCCGAGGAAGATGATGATTGGGAGGTCGAAATCGAGGGGTTTGGAGGATGGAGGAGGTTGGGGACAGTGGGGAGAGCTAGATCCACACGTGGCAACACAAATCCATGGACCAAATCCAACAAAATCTCATCACACTAACAAATCACAAAAAAAAAATTGGGGCTATTTTTGTGGGGAATTTTCGGAATTAGGACAAAAACAACAAAATCAAGCTAGAAGACACGATGTAGGGGCTCCAAAAACGTGATGAACGTGGCTCATGATACCATATGATGTAGGGCGGAACCCTATGTTGACGATCTTTCACGCTTGGAGAGAATCCCTACGAGGAACACGAAGAACGAGCGGAAGAACACAAGGGAAAACGCGGGGAAAACGAGGGAGAGGTCACTCAACCGACAAGAAACCGATTACACAAGTGCTAGATTATCGAATACATAGAGTGGCACAAGATTCAAGGACAACAAAGGTAAGGATACAAGGGTAGTTGTTCTTCTCCGCGAGGAGGTCTTGAGGGGTCCACCCTAGGAGGGGGTCTTGAATCCGCTTGGGGGATCTTCTCCGTAGAGGTCCTGATCTCGAAGGAGAAGTGGCCAAGTGGATGAGCAAAGGCTCTCACACCGAAATATGAGCAAATCCAAAGCTAACCCTAACTAGGGGATGGAAGGGTCCTATTTATAGTCTTAGTGCAAATGGAAGTCAAAACGAAGGGGTACATGGGCTTCAGCCCGCATCAGGCGTCGGACGTCCGGAGCCTCGGGAGGGTCCGGACGTCCGGGCGCGTTCGGATGTCCGTCTATTCTTTTCTGCCGTGGGTGTGTCGGTCGTCCGAAGCGGGCCGGTCGTCCGGGGCTTCAGGAGGGTCCGTACGTCCGGAGGCTGTCGGTCGTCCGTAGATCCGGTTCGGGTGATGGTCGTCCGGACGTCCGGTCAGCTCCGGTCGTCCGTAGGTTTGATTCGGGTGGCGATGTTCCGGACGTCCGGAGGGCGTCGGACGTCCGTGAGTTTGATTCGGGTGACGAAGTTCCGGACGTCCGGAGGGCGTCGGACGTCCGTGTCCTGGGAATCGTCGGACGTCCGGAAGGTGTCGGACGTCCGTGCCCTGTAGCTTCAGCTGCCTCCCTTCTTCCTCTTCGACATACTTGGGGTTCTCGCCGTCTTGGCTCTTGCAAGTAGTAGATCCTTGGTTTGCCTCCATGTATCTGATTACACATAGAGTTTCGGAATGAGGTAGTAACCATGTCTCATGGGTAGAAATAAGAAGTTCGGAGAGGAGCGAGTTCACCTTATCTTCAATAGCCTTAGCTCGGGCTCTTGTCATGGGCCCCGGTGGTGTTGAGGGAGATGAAGGCACGTCCGTGGGGATGAGTGAGGGCTGCTCTGCATCAAAAGGGCTTGTAATGAAAATAAATAACAACAATGCCGCAGTCGGATGTCTGAGCGACATCGCAGAAAGGGCTTATAATGAAAGTAAATAACAACAGTGCCGCAGTCGGACGTCTGAGCGACATCGCAGAAAGGGCTTATAATGAAAATAAATAACAACAATGCCGCAGTCGGGCGTCTGAGCGACATCGCAGAAAGGGCTTATAATTCATTATTTATAACTGACAAGATACAATGCTCACGGAAAATATTCATCACAAGACAATAAGCGGGTTAGTCCGTTCACAGGAAAGTAAACATTTAATACTCAAATGGTTCTCGGGAGTTTCTGTCACTGAGACTGACACTTGACAAGATGAGATGATCACGATACTTGGACATGAATAAGATGAATTCAAGAATTTTGACTCTGCAGAGTTTGTACCAAAATTGTCCACAGCCAACGGATTTCCGTAGTCACGAAGGACTAGTTTCGTTTACGGTATTTCAGAGGAAACACAACTAGCTAGTACACACCCATCATACCTCACGTTGCCAGGAATCACCCTAGACAGCGTTTAAGAAAAACTTTGAGACGCGGAGATCACAATCTCGATTAGCATGGGATCAAATTTATATACGCGCGCTCTAAGGGGTGCCCCCCTCTCGGTCCCAACCGGAAACACCCATGCCCCCTGACCGGATGAAAGGCTTTAATCCAGGGCCATGGAACCTTCATCCCGGCCTCTCGATTTGGTGTGTACCAGGAAGTGGTTTGCAACCTACTAGGCCGTATCCCTTGCGGGAAACAGGTGGTAGTACGGAAAGGAAGACGGACGGGAATCTGACCGATTTATGTTGACACTGGGTCAACGATATGGCATAAGCCTGGCATGCTACAACACTGCCATCTTACCCATACTCATGCCAACTCATGGCCATGCAACAAGTTTCCAGCAACTCACGGATTTACCGAGCTCATTTGCCTCAATGCTCACGAGATAAACTATCATCGAATATGCTCATGAACGTGCCATGATACAAAAATAACGCAAACATGCCCAGACACTCATCATATCAAAAGTTCAAACTTTGCTTGCCTGGTTCGGAGTAGTCGGGGTCTAGCTCGGCGAAGTTCGCGGTTCCGTCACCTCCTTCGGTATCTACGGCAAACAAAAATACACGCGCTAACGTAAATACCGTGGGGTACAGAAAGTTGATCCAAATATTTTTCAAATAAATATGACAAAAAACTAGACAGAAAAATAAAGATGACAGAAAAGGAATCAATCAAAAATCATTTTCTGTTTAAAAGTTATAAGAGTTTTGGTCCAAGGACCCATCTGTAATGAAACAGAAAGTTTCCAGGGGGCTCTGTGGAAAAGTCTAGGATAACGTTTCGTTTAAAAGAGACGGCTGTGAGGCTGACAGGCGGGCTCCACCTGTCGGGTTTGAAATTTCAAACAGAGCGCGACGGCGCCCGAGAGGTGCGGTGGTCGCCGGCGGCGATCCACGGCGAGGCAAGGTGATCGAGGGTTACCCTCGAGATCAGTGCACCGTTCCGCGTCTGTGGGTGGTGGTGGTGATCGCCGGCGAGCACTGTGTCGACGGCGGCCCTTGCTCCGGCGGACGAAATTGCCGGAGAGAGCTGCGGGGCCAAAATTGAGGTGGGGGTTATCCTACTAGAGGTGGTACGAGGCTACGGGCGAAAGTAGGGCGGCGGAGGAGTTCTCACCGGAGAGAACGATGTCGGAGCCCGAGGCGGACGGAGGTGGCCGGAGTTGAGGAAGAAAGGCCCCTCGAGGCCCCTCCAGTGGCTAGGCAGGGTCTGGTGAGGTGGTGGAGTCGTGCGGGGGCGAGAGCAGGCTCGGGGGTGCTATATATAGCCGGCCCGAGTCGGTTGCCGTGAACGGATAAGTCCGGCGAGTTGATTACGACGGCGCTGTGGCTGGACGGTCGGCTTAGGAGCTTGAGCATCGCCTAGGTGGAGTAGTGGTGCCATTTTAGGGTCCAGCTCAGCACGGGAGGGAGGTTTACGGCTTGCCCTCGACGGAACGGCCGCACGGCCCGTCGGCGGCAGAGAGCGTGCTCTGCGCGTGCCAAGCCACGGCGACAGTGCCGCATGCGTGCACTGGCAAGGAGGTGGCCACGCGGAGCCACCAGGACGCTTGGGCGGCGCCGAACGGCGTTGCGCCGCAGTTTTGCCCCCTGTCGCCGTTACGGTGTTTCGGCCGCCGCAAAGCACGCCGGCGCAGGCGGGCCAGGGCGCCACCGACGCCGGGAAGGCGCCAAGCGCGCGTGTGGAGCTCCGGACAAGCAGGCCAGGCTGCGAGCATCGAGCCAAACGCACAGTGGGCATGTGACTGAAGTTCTGTCGGAGAAACGACACTGAACTTTCTGAATTTACTGAATATGAACAAAACAGTGCATGCCAGGTGTTCGACAAAATGATTCTGGTATCCAGGGATTTTTCCTTGAGCTAATTTTTGGTGGAGTGGTCTCTCATTGCAACTAGAGGTTGCCTGAATATTTGTGGAATTTTTGGAGAGGTGCAGATATGAATTTCACCAAATTTGGCAAATCTGGTCCAAACTTGCAGTGAGTGAAATTTGAAATATCTGAAAAGAAGAAGAGTGGATCAAGATGGTTCTGGGTTGTGGATACCAAGGACTATCCAGCGGTGTGGAGTTGAGGTCAAAAATCAAAAGCATTAGGGTACTTGCTTTGCAAATCACCTAGGCTCAAAAGAAAAGACAGAATTATTTTGGGAGGAGAAATAATTGGAATAAAATCCAAAAATGGATTTTATTAGTTTGGACAGAATGTTTGAGTTGTACCAAAGTGGAAGGAAAGATTTTTGGGAAGGTTTTACCATGTGGTGCATGGAAGAATCATGAATGGTTTCAAATATGGGAGAGGATGAAAAACTCCTAGAGTTTCCCTTTGAAAGAAAATACTCCAAAGATTTTTTTTTCTTGAAATTTTGAGAAGAGGGCAATCAGAAGAAAATTTAAAACCAAACACTAGAGTTGAAGGAGATGCAAAAAATAAAATATTTGCTAAAGGGAAAAAGCTTTGAGAGAGATTTTTGGAAGGGTTTTGGAGACCTCCTTCAAATCCAACAAAATTTTGAAGAAAACCAAAGGAAAAATTTTGGAGTGTCACAAGAAAGGAGGTGGAGGAGGTCTATTTATAGTCTAGTGGGCGAAGGGGTAAGTGAGGGGGCGAAAGGGTACACGGGCCTCGGCCCAAGTCATGCACGCAGGCAAGGGCCGGATGATCCGGAAGGGGGTCCGGATGATCCGGGCATCGTCCGGATGATCCGGGACCTCGTCCGGATGATCCGGCTTCGCCGAGAAGATTCTGCAAGGTTCGGCCGTCGCGGTGTATGGATTACCCGGATGATCCGGGGGTCGGCCCGGATGATCCGGCTGAGCCCGGATGATCCGGACGGTGGTCGGGATGTCCGGCCTGGTTCCTGTAGCCGCTCCATCTTCTTCTTCTCCTTTCTTCCGTCTTCTCTTCCACACTTCCCTCACGGATGGTGTAGACGTACACTTGCGCTCACACTCCTCCTCGACATCCGTGATGTTCTGACAATACCTATGCATGCACACGGAAGGAGTGTCAAGTAGTATACCATCCTCGAGAGGGTCAAGTGAGCACGTGTGAAGGAGATGATTCACCTTTGTGTATGTGAAGTAGATGTCGCATGTGTCACTTGCCAAATGGACTCTTGACATGCTGATGTCCGTAGGATGCTCCGCATCATCCCCTCCCCCTTGGGAAAGATCTGACCTCGGATCAAAATCAAAATCACCATGGGAAAGAGATGGCGTCGCCGTGTAGAAGTGGTCGGTCACCAAGTTCTCGTCATCTTGAAGCTTTAAATGGGCACTCTCCAATGTGGCACCATCTCGTGATTCCTTCAAAAGGGGCAAGGAGAACAAACACTTGGAAAAACAAATGTGGTTAGCGTTAATGCAAAACCAAGCATTCAAGAGGTGATTCACCCAACAAGTGTTGTCATCAAACATAGCATATGGTGTGACAAAGGATTGTGACATGGCATGTAAGCACAGAAATTGAGCACAAAGAAGGACATCATGGAAACAAGCATGTAAATGTGAGGTAGTGATGCAAATATGTGTAACAAGAGAAGAAGCATCACTCTCACGGTCATAGCGATCATGCATAAAGAGCTCGACAAATGGTCGATGGTAGGCATAGGAATCATTCACAACACCAAATAAAATGAAGTGTCTAAACACATTGGTCAAGTGCAAGACAATCCAAGCATAACGTGCATAGGGTGCAGTGAAGATAGTATGGCACTCAACACAATAGAAAGAGCAATTGTTCATCATGTGTGAGGCAATCAAGTCAATCATGTGACAAGCAATGGGACATGGTATATGTGAAGAAGTGACATTGTTGCAACCAAACATATGATAGGAGCAAGTAATCCAAGAATTGGATGCAACACACAAGGCATATATATCATGATGCATGGAAATGTTGAAATGGCAAGCAAGATCTCTAACATGTGCGCAATCAAGTAGTACAAGATCAACAAGTCTCATGGGGAAAGCAACATAAGTAGTATGATCCATAATATCCATGCTCATGGTTTGGGGGTTCTCGAAAGAGAAGGATATCACCTTGAAAGCATGTCCTTGTGCGTCCTTCACAATGCCAAAGCACAAGCAAGTGCGATGTAGAAGCGTCGTGATCGAAGGTGGTTCGCTCTCAAGAGCTCGAATGGTCAACTCATGGGAAGTGGAAGTCGACACAAAGTCCAAGTATCCTACACAATAAAGACACAAACGAAAGAAATTGTGTGTGTGTTGTAAATGTACACATCATCCATCATGATGTGTATGTGCACGTGTGAGTTAGCACAAGATAAGCATCGCTCAAAGAAATTTGATGCATGGTATAAGAACATGTCATCCATCATGAAAGAATAGTTATTGTGTATCACACGATGGGGATGGAAATTTAGCATAGAAGTATATGGCACATCAATAGCATGTTTATTCATGGGGAGCATATGGTGCACACAAGTATTGGGATCATGCAATGGATAGGATGAATCAAAATCTCCTAACATGTATGAGGAAACTATGGGGGTCTCCTCATGAGAAATATTTGAAACATCATATGGAGAAAATGGACAACATCTAAAACAGTGCATATCCGAAGCTGGGTGGTCATGGCATGGCATATGAGATAAATGATGCAAAGGAAGCATATCAATATCATCACAAGAAAAACAAATGCCAATAACCATGGTCTTGTCATCTATGCCATAAGTGCAAATTGGGTCCATCTTGATGGCATATGCATAGTAATGCGGAGCATCCCTCGCTCATCCCCATGGACGCACCTACATCTTCCTCAACACCATGTGGACCCATGACTCGAGCTCGAGCTAAGGCTATTGAAGATAAGGTGAACTCGCTCCTCTCTGAACTCCCTCTTCCTACTCACGAGACATGACTACTACCTCATTCGGAGACTCTGACTGTGATCAGGTGCATGGAGGAGAGCCACGGTACAGCTACCTACAAGAACCAAGACGGCGAGGACCCCAAGCGTGATGAAGAAGAAGAAGAGCTGCTAAGGAAGCTACAGGCGTCGGACGACCGACTGCGCCCGGACGTCCGACGAGTCCCAGGACGCGGACGACCGAACTCTCCGGACGTCCGGTACCTGACATCCAGAGCCAAATCTACGGACGACCGGCCCCCTCCGGACGTCCGACGCACCCAGATCAGAGCCAAATTCACGGAAGACCGAAGCCTCCGGACGACCGGACGACCCGCACCCGAGCCGAATTTACGGACGTCCGACAGCCCCCGGACGACCGGACCTTCCCGAAGCCCCGAACGTCCGACGCCTTCCGGACGTCCGACACCTGTGTGACCGCGCCCGCGGGCTGGAGCCCTTGTACCCCTTCACTTCGCCCCCATTTGCACTAAGACTATAAATAGACCTCCTCCTCCTCCTAGTTAGGGTCAGAAAAGGATTAGCTCATATTTGTGTGAGTGCTTTGCTCATCCACTTGGTTACCTTCTCCTCGGAGCTCAGGACCTCTTCGGAGAAGATCCCCCAAGCGGATTCAAGACCCCCTCTAGGGTGGCCCGCATCAAGACCTCCTCACGGAGAAGAACGGCTACTCGTGTATCTTTCCTTTGTTGATTTTGAATCTTGTGCTACCCTATGTGTTCGGTGATCTAGCCCTTGTGTGATCGATACTTGTCGGTTTAGTGATTCGCTTGTGTGTTTTTCCTTGTGTTCTTCCGCTCGTTCGTCGTGTTCTCCCCGTAGGATCCCCTCCAAACATGAAAGATCTCCGACTAGGGCTCCGCCCTACATCATCTTGGTATGATGAGCCACGTTGATCACGTTTTTGGAGCCCCTACCCCGTGTTTTCTAGCTTGATTTTGTTGTTTTGTCCTAAATCCGAAAATTCCCCACCAAAAATAGCCCCTTTTTTTGTGATTTGTTGGTGAGTTGGATTTTGTTGGATTTGGTCCATGGATTTGGGTTGCCACGTGTGGATCTAGCTTTCCCCACCCTCCCCACCCTTTTCCATCCATCAATCCGCTCAATTTCGACCTCACCATATTTCCCCACCCCAAAATCGCCCAGTTCATCCCGCGTTGACCCCCGACCATCGGACGTCCGGCCTTTCCCGGACGACCGAAACTCCTGACCTGATTTGAAATTACGGATTTCCGAGCCCCATCGGACGTCCGACGACCGGACAATCGCAATTTCCGAACGTCCGTAAAACCCTGACGAAACTGAATTTTTCAGTACAGCCACCACCACCACCCCACCTTCCACCACATCTTCCAAAACCACATACACCACCATCCTCCCCAATACCTCCTATGATGATTTTGACACATTTTGGTCCTTGAGAATTTGAGTTGTGGTTCTCGTGTCCTATTGTATTTCGGCTATCTAGGTACGGTTCGACATCATCATCACCGCACTCATCTTCGCAAGGGTCTCATCATCGCCAAGGACGGTAACATCGTCGACATCTTTGTCATACCTTGCAATTGCATTGATACACCACATGGCCTTACTTTTGCGTAGCTTACCCATCGAGACTAGCCATTGAGTATTGCCGGCAACGTGACTTGTGCACATTAGTGATCATACTCCATAGCATACATACTATACCACCGTGGTGCATATCTTGGGATCCATTTGTATGTCACAAAGTTGTCATAGCAAACACAATTGTTATCTTGGTTCGTGAAGTTTTGCATGAGAAAAGAGCTCAAAAGTGAAAGAGCCACCCAAGGTTTTAAGCAAAGAGGAAAGATAAGCAAAAAGCTTATGAACAAGAACCATAGCATCATACTACATTAAGATCGTCATATTGGATCATCTTGGATCATAGCACAGAAATACCATACATATAGCATATGTGGGATAGAGATATTTGCATTTTTGCCTTGTAGGTTGTGCACAAGTTCCGTATCCGCCTATTGTGCAATCGTGCTAGCGTCTCTCTAGTATTGTGCAACAAGAGCATTTACGTGGATTCCACATTTTGGCTCACTTTTGGTTTGCACAATCCCACTTATCTATTTGTGTGTGTGTTTCCGTGTACCATTATTTGCTTGGTCTACTTGTTGCATTTGCAAATTTGTGAACCTTTTCCAACATTATTGACGCTCACTTACAATTGCATCAAATTTTGTGCCATCATCCTTACCAAGCTCCACCATAAGTTTTTATTTGTGTAGGTGTGAGAACCGACAAGGATTGGTACCAATAGTGCTATTTTATTTTCCGCATTTGAGTGAACTTGATTCATCATCAACATCGGTCAAAGGTACATTGGTACAAGTTCTTCTCCTTATACCACTCACATTTTTGCTTGGAATGATGGATAGGCCAAGTACTTATACCAACCCACTCTTCCTCGAGCAAGACGACGACATGTCATCATACGTCACCAAGAACCACCTCTTTGGTGCACAACGAGCGTTGCACCAAGAGCAACAAGCAATGAGCGACCACATCGACAACCTCGCCACCGACTTGCGAATCCCCGAGCAACGTACAAGAGACTACTTCGATAACAAGTTCGACGCTCACAAGCAAGAGAATGATGCAAGAATGGACGAGATCCGCGCCTTGATGAGGAACCAGCATCATTCCACTTCTTCATCCTCAAGACGGAGCCGCTCGAGTCGACACTCCAACAACACCTTCTACGACTCAAGTACACCGTCATCGAACACTCTTCGACGAGCCATGCGTCAAGACCATCATGCATCTCGCAACCCGCTACATGACAAGCATTCACAAGAGCAAGTCGATGAGCAAGTCCCTCGTCCTCAATCACACCAAGCCGCTTTTGCCCAAGCTCAAGAACGACAACGACTACGGCGCCAAGAGGAAGAACGAGCGCGTCTACACCAAGAACAACAAGACGTCGAGGCGCACCATCTTCAACAACAACAACGAGAAGCGCAAGCTCTTGAGGCACAACGTGCCCTTCAAGAATCAAGTCGAGTTATCACCAACCGCAACCGCGAACGACGCAATCAAGAGGAAGCCCTACAAGAAGAAATCCAAGAGAGGAACTACCAACCCCATGTGCAACGTCAAGTTCCCCAAGCTCCTCCACAAGCTCGTCAAGCTCCACCTCAACCTCAAGTTCAACAAGAGCAAGTTGATCATGGACTTCCTCCACGCCAAGAGCAACATGAAGATGATTGTCATCCACATCAAGGGCGTCATCATCACCATCGCCAACAACACAATGAAGAGCAACGTTATGGAAAGCTCAAATTCACCATGCCCAAGTTCAATGGAAGCAATGACCCCGAAGAGTACCTCTCATGGGCATTGAAGGTCGACAAAATCTTTCGTTTGCACAACTATGAGGAAGAGAAGAAGATCGCTATGGCATCACTTGGGTTCCAAGACTATGTGCTCATATGGTGGGAACAAATCCTTGAGCGACGACAAGCAAGAGGTGAACCTCCAATCACCACTTGGGCTCAAATGAAAGATGTCATGCGAGCACGTTTTGTACCCACCTACTACAACCGCGACCTCTTCAAGAAACTCCAAATACTCAAGCAAGGAACAAAGAGTGTTGAAGAATACTACAAGGAAATGGAGATAGCCATGATTCGAGCCAATGTGAAGGAAGATGATGAGCAAACAATGGCACGTTTCTTGAATGGACTCAATCATCCCATCAAGAAGATCGCAGACTTCCAACCCTACTCCAACCTCATTGAGCTCGTGCATCAAGCCACAAAGGCGGAACGTCAAGTGCAAGATGACTTCAAGTACGCCAAGTACTCGTCCAAGACCTACGGCTTCTCCAACAACCAACCTTCAACAACCCCTCCAACATCGACATCAACCAAACCTTCTACAAGCAACGACGACAAGTCAAGTTACAAGAAAACTTTGACAAATTCAAGTCGTCCACCTCCTACTACAAGCAACTTCAAGCCGCGTGCTTCATCATCTACTCCGACCGATGAGACCGTCAAGACAAGGTCCTTCAAGTGTTTCACTTGCGGCGGCCGAGGCCACAAGTCCTACGAATGCACCAACAAGTGCACCATGATCCTCAACGATGATGGCACCTATGACTCAATGAGTGAAGAGGAGATGGAAGCCCTTGAGCAAGTGGCCATGCACCAGCGAGTGAACGAGGATGAAGATGATCAAGTATTTTTTGATGAGGATTCGAGCCCTCTTGTTGTCTCCAAGGTCTTGACTCTTCAACATCAACAAGAAGAAGACCAAAGATGCCACATCTTTCACACAAAGGCCGACATCAATGGAAGGTCCGTCAAGGTCATCATCGACGGAGGTAGTTGCCACAACTTGGCAAGTGAAGAACTATGCTCCAAGCTTCAATTGGTCAAGAGGAAGCACCCGCACCCCTACAAGGTTCAATGGCTAAGTGACTCCGACACTATATGAGTCAAGCATACGGTCCAAGTCTCCCTCAAAATTGGTGCATATGAGGACACTTTGGAGTGTGATGTGGTCCCAATGACCGTTTGCCACCTCCTTCTTGGTCGACCATGGAAATTCGACCGTGGTGTCTTCCACAACGGGCGTACCAATCACTATAGCTTCAAGATGAAAGGGAAGGAATATGTGCTACGACCTATGTCTCCTAGTCAAGTGATAGCCGACAAGCAAGCCACCCATCATGGAGAGAAGAGTGAGAAAGTGATCCACCAAAAAGTGAGTGAGAGCCACAAGCCAAACTTGAGCGCCTCTTCGCCTAGAGAGAAAAACCTCATCCTATTTGCCACCAAAAGTGAGATGAGAGAAGTGTGTGAGAACCCATCTAGTGTGATGCACTTTGTCCTTGTGTGCAAGGATGGAGAGCCAACAACTAACACCTCTCACGAGCTACCTTTAGTGTTTCAATCTCTTTTGCAGGAATTCCAAGATGTTTTCCCCGACGAGCTACCTCCGGGTCTACCTCCACTACAAGGCATCGAGCACCG
>CAJFDF010001145.1:9737-20890 GCA_904067115.1 Aegilops sharonensis
ATTAATCAAATGACAACACATGTCTATGGTTAGGAAACATAACCATCTTCGATTAATGAGCTAGTCTTGTAGAGGCATACTAGTGACTATCTGTTTGTCTATGTATTCACACATGTATTATGTTTCCGGTTAATACAATTCTAGCATGAATAATAAACGTTTATCATGGTATAAGGAAATAAATAATAACTTTATTATTGCCTCTAGGGCATATTTCCTTCATTGTCAACTTAGTCCGTATGAACGATTCTAGCTCCAGTGACCGTACGATGTCCATCCAACGGCCGTAGTGCTCTTCAACCTCTGGTCTTCTTGCTCCAGCCGCCCAAAGCAGTGCCGGTTGTGCCGCATGCTCCTGCCTCCCGTGGCCGGCTATGCTGCCGCAGAGGCCTCACCGCCCCCTACTATTCCCACCACTGGCCAGGCCATGCGATGACGGCAACCTCAAACCGCAGCCGAACCAGTGAACCCTCGTACTCCTCTCCGCGCAGGCTTCCACTGCCGCGTCTTCCCCAGCTCCGCATCGTCCCCTTCCTAGGCCTCGCCGTCGTCCACCGCTGTGGTGCTCTCCGCACGGCGTGGTCAACGTGGTCAAGGAACGACTTCCATCGGAAGAGTACTGTACGTGGAGAGGCTAACAGCTGGGTCCACGGCCACAGCCCAGTTTTTTTGTGATTTGCCAAGTAAGTCGCTTTGTCAGGCCTGTTGGGCTGCAAATCTTTCAAGACGAGGAGAGCTTTCATTCGGCTGGCCGAGAAAATGGCCCATCAGTAATGAGAAATTGGCTGTACATTTTTAAAACACATCAAGCCGGCAATTAGTTTCAAATATCTTTTTTTTTCATTTCAAGATTTTAAATTACATTAATTTTTATGCGTGGAGAATTTGTTGGATTTTATATTGATATACATTTATTTTTAAAATCAGTTTGAATGTGAGTCAAACTTTCGGGATTAAAAACAGTTCGGACCGCACCGAAATATGCAAAATTTCGTATAATTTTTTAACCGTGGCCACAATATGGGCTGTAATGCTAACAAAAAGAATATGAGCTCCAAAAAAACCTTAAGAATTAGCAAATGGGCTGTAAATTATTAGAAATAATGGCAGATGGGATGTATGCTGTTTTCCACAGATTTGAGGCTTTCCTAAAAAAAAAGGTTGACGCACAAGCAGTGACTGTTGGATGTCCATCCAACGGCCGTCGTGCTTCTTCAATCTCTGCTCTTTCTGCTCCAGCCGCTCAAACAAGCGCCGGCGGGACTGCCTGCTCCCTCCTCCCCGCGGCCGGCTGTTCTGCTGTGCAGGCCTCACCGTCCCAGCGTACTCCCATCGCCGGCCTAGCCATCCCTCTACTCACCCACACTTGCTGTTATTCTCCGACGACGGCAGACGAACCAGTAAACCCTCGTACAGTCATACTCCCCTCCGCGTGGGAAACAACTGCCGAGTCTTCCCTGCCTCCGTGTCATCCCCTTCCTAGGCCTCGCCGTCGTCCACTGCCGTGGTCCTCTTGGCGCGGCGTGGTCAATGTGGTCAACGACCAACTTCCATCGGAAGAGTACTGTGCATGGAGATGCTGACAGCTGGGTCCACGGCCGCAGCAAGGAAGTGCCTCCTTATTACGCGCAAAATAATTATACCTCCACCTGACAGCGGGGACCCACCGGACGGGCCACCGTATTTCGCGAAAAAACGTTTCCCCCCTGACTGCTGGGACCCACCAGCTACACCTTCGCACGCTAGGAAGTGCGTCCGAAAAAAAAACGATTTGCCCCCCTAACTGCTGGGACCCACCAGCTACATCTTCGCACGCAAGGAAGTGCGTCCGGGCAAAAAAATGATTCACCCCCTGACTGCTGGGACCCATCAGCTACATCTTCGCACGCATGGAAGTGCCTGACAGTCGGGACCCACCTGTTCGAAGCGTACGTAGCGTTGTCATTCTGGTCGCGAACGTGTCCGTACATACTAGTCATTGTAGAGGCGCGCACGTAGCATGTACACGTACGTATAGCGGCCAGGGTGCAATAAAGAAAATACGGCCACGTATGTGTACATACGGGCGGGTCTCGAACGCCTACTCGTGCATACGTACGGCCAGGGCTCATGTACATGGCTGGGTCGGATCGGAGAAACAGCTTCGTCGTCGTGTTCATGGGGAGGCAACGGAGTGCGTCGTGTTCATGGGGAGGCAACGTAATGCGTCGTGTTCATCGGGAGGCAACAGAACGCGTGGGAGCCAACCGACTTGGACGGAACAGGCGATGGAAACGAGGCCTGGTGTACCGCACAATGGAGGGAACGGACCTCCTATGTTCGGAACGGGGTCCTGTTCATCGGGAGGGGTGTGGCGTACCGCAAAACAAACGAAACGGACCTCCTATGTTCGGAACGGGGTCCTGTTCATCGGGAGGGGTGTGGCGTACCGCAAAACGGTGGAAACGGACCTCCTACGATCGAAACGGGGGTCCTGTTGATCGGGAGGGGTGTGGCGTACCGCAAAACAAACGAAACGGACCGCCTATGGTCGGAACGGGGTCCTGTTCATCGGGAGGGGCGTGGCGTACCGCAAAACGGCCGAAACGGACTTGTGTTGGCGTGCTACGGTCGAAACGGGGGCCCTGTTCATCGGGAGGGGTGTGGCGGACCGCAGAACGCCCGAAACGGACTTGTGTTGGCGTGCTACGGTCGAAACGGGGGCCCTGTTCATCGGGAGGGGTGTGGCGGACCGCAGAACGCCCGAAACGGACTTGTGTTGGCGTGCTACGGTCGAAACGGGGGCCCTGTTCATCGGGAGGGGTGTGGCGGACCGCAGAACGCCCGAAACGGACTTGTGTTGGCGTGCTACGGTCGAAACGGGGGCCCTGTTCATCGGGAGGGGTGTGGCGGACCGCAGAACGCCCGAAACGGACTTGTGTTGGCGTGCTACGGTCGAAACGGGGGCCCTGTTCATCGGGAGGGGTGTGGCGGACCGCAGAACGCCCGAAACGGACTTGTGTTGGCGTGCTACGGTCGAAACGGGGGCCCTGTTCATCGGGAGGGGTGTGGCGTACCGCAAAACGGTGGAAACGGACCTCCTACGATCGAAACGGGGGTCCTGTTGATCGGGAGGGGTGTGGCGTACCGCAAAACAAACGAAACGGACCTCCTACGGTCGAAACGGGGGTCCTGTTGATCGGGAGGGGTGTGGCGTACCGCAAAACGGACGAAACGGACTTGTGTTGGAGTGCTACGGTCGAAACGGGGGTCCTGTTCATCGGGAGGGGTGTGGCGTACCGCAAAACGGGACTCCACGGGATACTGTTCATCTCCACCATCGACCTCCTCCAGCCTCCATGGGCTACCGTCGACCTCCTCCAGCCTCCACGGGCTCCCGTTCATTCAGCCTCCACCGCGCGATACTCCACCGGCTACTGTTCAACCACTCCTCCGCGGGCACCCCTCCACCATCTACTATTCATCCAGCCCTCCACACCACGGGGTCCTGTTCAACCACCCCTCCACGGCCACCCCTCCACCATCTACTGTTCATCCAGCCCTCCACACCACGGGGGTCATGTTCATCCAGAGGCAACGCCACCTCTCACTGTTCATCCAAACCCCCACCCCCACCCCCGCAACGCTCACTGTTCATCCAATCGATCAGCTTCAGTTAGCAGCAGTAGCGAAGGAATCGCTTGATCGGTTTCAGTTAACAGCCATCAATCGATCGCTCGGGTTCAGTAACGCGTAGCCTGCCGTGCAATCGCTCGGGTTCAGTTAGAGCCCAACGCCTCGCTCGGGTTCAGTTAGAGCCAACGCCTCGCACACGCGCGCGTATGTGTATGAGAGAAACGCGCATCGCTCGGCCCCCAACCTCCCACCGTAACCGGGAACTCCCCAAAATTTTCCTCCCCCTCGCACACGCAGCTGCGTCTCCGGCCCGCCCAGGACGAAAAGCCCATTTTCTGTCATGATTTTTTGTCATAGAAGTAGGAGCCCACCACATCTATGGTCATACCGGGTTTTTTCACAATTATCGTCATAGAAGTGTCATATGTATGACAGAAAAAAAATTCGTTCGGCCCAAAATGTCACGGATGTGTCTTTTTTTGTAGTGAAGGTGTGTAACATCCCGAATTTTCAATTTGGATGTTATACATAGGTCATCATACGCATATCATTTTTTTATTTGCATTTTGGTTGTGATCCTAGAAATCTTAAGCAACTCAAGGACCCACAGAGAGAGTTGGGGATTTCATTTATTTTCATATTTGAATTTTCTCAAATTTGAAAAGAGGATCATTTTGATTTTAATAATTTTTCTCTCCGAATAATTCAAATATTTAAATAAAAGAGAGGAGATAATATGACTTCTTCAATAAGAGAGAAATACTGGAGGAAAATTTTAAAATCAAATAAATATTTTATTCGAGATTTTATTTGAATTAGAAAAATATGCATTTTCAAAATTGCATTTTTAGGCCAGAAAAATGTTCACCTTGTTCTAAATATTTTATTTAGACGGTGAAAATTGTTTTTGGCATTTTTAGAATTTCTTTGTATTTTATTAGGATTTTTTTCGGCGGAATTTTATTTTATTAAAAAAAGTTTCCCGGACTGACCGGGCCGAAACCCAGCCGGCCCACTCCCGAGCGCCGCCGCCTTCCTTGTCGCTATGCCGTGCACGAACACCGAGGGGAGTCCGAGCCGGAATCCTCCCCGCGCTGGCCCCCTCCCCAAGCCAGCGCCGCTCCCACCCACTTTAAAAGCCGCAGCCCCGCCGCCTCTCCTCCCACCCTGAGCCGCAGCCGCCACCGCCGATACGCGCCGCCTCCGCGTGCCGCCGCTGCACCGCGCCGCCACCGCAGCCCCGCCATCCCGCCGCCTCGCCGTTGTCGCTCCGCCACCGGATCTCGTCGCCGCCGCTGTCGGTTTTTCTCAGAGAACCGGTAAAAACCACCGCCACCGCCGTTTTTTTGTTTAGATTTAGATCGGTTTTATTTTTTAGGGTTTGGGTTTTCTCGGCTTTTCCGATCGGCTCTATTTAGCGAACGTTCACCCGAACGTCTCTGTTCGCGAACGCGTTCGTTCGTTTGTTTTTGTTAGCGAATGTTCGTTTGATAGTCCTTTTTATTTTATTTTATTTTTGGCCAGGGACCTATCCGCGATTATTTTTAATCGCAGATTAGCCCCTGATCTTCAAACCCTCGCAACTTTTTAACCGTTCGTCCGAATCCAGCGAAACCAACATCAAAATCTTCGTCTTGAAGCCATCTTTCCATTTAACCAACTTGAACATGATTTTGACAATTTAAAATTTGGTTTCAAGCAGATTTGAATTTGAACTTTTTTTATCGTAGTTTGAGTTTCATAGTTCCGATGTGATTGATTCTTTTTGCAAATCGAAGCACTTCAGTTGAACTTTCAGTTTGAACTTTCTCATCTGAGTTTTACCCTTGCATCTATGCTTGAGTGCTTATGTATGCTATTGTCTATTTGCGATAGAATTTCTGGATTGCGAAGCGTGCTACTACGAGTCTCTAGGGTTTGCAGATCGTCAGCAAGGCAAGTAACACTTTGATCATGCCCCTTTATCACCCAGTTTTTATGCATTGGTTCCAATCCTCAAACATTGCATGAGTAGGATCTGTTAAACATGTGGGTTTTGGGAAGTAGTTGATGAGGTAGAACCTATAGTCCTTTATATCAAACCTTGGGAGTTACTTCTACGTTATGCTTATACTGCTATGCTATGCTCGTAGACGTGGATTGGTTGAGTGTATTCATGACAGATGTGAGAGTTGTTAATTAATGGTTCACTTAAGCTGGCTACTTTAATACACATCTGGGTGGATTGGTTGAGGCACCCAGGAGAACCCAGTGGTTGTCTGGGCACCTAGAGCAATCCAGCGCTGTCCTGGGATATCCCTGAGTACCCGTGTGATCATCCTATAGTTCGCCACCCAGGCTCAAAGGGATCATAAGATTATTCATGCTAGAAACTTCCGTGTGCAGCCACAAGCCATTATGGGCTCTGGCATAGTTGAGTAAGTTGTGGGGAACCTTTCCATGATGGGCTAGCAGATGTAGAGGTTTGTAGGTGTACCGACCTATCTATCGGTTAAGGGGATCTCTTCGGAAAGACTGTGTCTCGGTCATCTGTTTCTCAAACATTATGCAGTGCGAGAAATTCAACGGAGGAGATCGAGTCTTGTGGGGAAAGTGCGCAAACCTCTGCAGAGTGTACAAACTAACCATGGTTAGCCGTGTCCCCGGTTATGGACATCTTGAGTATCTGGTTCTTGGATTATCATGTTGATCTCATCACTCTTAATTTAATTTGTTGGGTTATTAATACTGTTTAATTGGGATTGAGTTGGAGGAACCTTCTCAATATTTTTATCAACCAACTTGTTAGTTAAAATAAATATATTCCTTTGCAATACGAAAAATTGGCTTTACGCAAAATGATAACCATAGAGCTTTCCACCAGCCATATATGCATGTAGTGTTAGCAGTTATTCTGTTAATTGCTCTACAGTGCTATATTGCTAGCATATTCCATGTGCTGACCTGTTTCGGGCTTCAATGTATTATGTTGCAGACTTTTCAGACGAAGAGTAAGGTGCGCTAGGTCGTTGTTGTGCACTCAGCTATGCCGTTGGAGTTGATGGACTCATTTACCTTCGATGCTTCCGCATTATCTTATTTAGATGGCCTTAAGCAATATTATTGTAATAAGCTCTCTTTTGAGACATTCGATGTAATAAGTGTGTGATTGCGCTCTGTTATAAATCCTTCAAGTACTGTGTGTGTCAGCATTACTGATCCAGGGATGACACTTATGCATAGAGATTTGACCGTTTGAGGTCGGATCGCTACAAGATGGTATCAGAGCACACGCTGATTGTAGGACGCGACCACTAAGATGAGCCATAGGTCACTCTTCTATACTCATTTCTGACTCCTCTCCACTTTCTACTCTATAGATGGCGGACCCTGATACGTCTCCATCGTATCTATAGTTTTTGATTGTTCCATGCCAATATTATTCAACTTTCATATACTTTTGGCAACTTTTTATACTATTTTTGGAACTAACACATTGATCCACTGCCCAGTGCCAGTTCCTGTTTGTTGCATGTTTTATGTTTCATAGAAACCCCATATCAAACAGAGTCCAAATGGGATAAAAACGGATGGAAAATATTTTTGTAATATTTATGAATTTTTGGAAGAAGAATCAACGCGAGACGGTGCCCGAGGGGGCCACAAGGCAGGGAGGCACGCCTGCCCCCCTGGGCGCGCGCCTGACCCTCGTGGACACCCCGTAAGTCGGTTGCTGCTCTTCTTTTGCCTCAAGAAAGCTAATTTTCAGGAAAAAAATCGTGGCGAAGGTTTCAATCCAATCGGAGTTACAGATCTACGGTTATAAAAGAAACGGTTAAAGGGCAGAATCTAGAGCGCAGAAACAGAGAGAGACAGAGAGACAGATCCAATCTCGGAGGGGCTCTCGCCCCTCCCACGCCATGGAGACCATGGACCAGAGGGGAAAACCTTCTCCCATCTAGGGAGAAGGTCGAGGAAGAAGAAGAAGAAGGGGGCTCTCTCCCCCTCGCTTCTGGTGGCGCCGGAACACCGCCGGGGGCCATCATCATCACCGCGATCTACACCAACACCTCCGTCATCTTCACCAACATCTCCATCACCTTCCCCCATCTATCTACAGTGGTCCACTCTCCCACAACCCGCTGTACCCTCTACTTGAACATGGTGCTTTATGCTTCATATTATTATCCAATGATGTGTTGCCATCCGATGATGTCTGAGTAGATTTTCGTTGTCCTATCGGTGATTGATGAATTGCTATGATTGGTTTAATTTGCTTGTGATTATGTTGCTGTCCTTTGGTGCCCATCATATGAGAGCGCGTGTGGATCATACCATAGGGTTAGTTGTATGTTGATAGGACTATGTATTGGAGGGCAAGAGTGACAGAAGCTTCTACCTAGCATAGAAATTGATGCATACGGGATTGAAGGGGGACCAATATATATTAATGCTATGGTTGGGTTTTACCTTAATGAATGTTAGTAGTTGCGGATGCTTGCTAATAGTTCCAATCATAAGTGCATAGAATTCCAAGTCAGGGATGACATGCTAGAAGTGGCCTCTCCTACATAAATCATGCTATCGATCTATTAACGTAGTCAATTGCTTAGGGACAATTTCGCAACTCCTACCACCACTTTTCCACACTCGCTATATTTACTTTATTGCTTCTTTATCTAAACAACCCCTAGTTTATATTTACGTGCTCTTTATTATCTTGCAAACCTATCCAACAACACCTACAAAGTACTTCTAGTTTCATACTTGTTCTAGCTAAAGCGAACGTTAAGCGTGCGTAGAGTTGTATCGGTGGTCGATAGAACTTGAGGGAATATTTGTTCTACCTTAAGCTCCTTGTTGGGTTCGACATTCTTACTTATCGAAAGAGGCTACAATTGCTCCCCCACAAGTTGGGATGAGTCTCTGGACTTTATGAAAAATAAAAGAGGCCAAAGAAGCCCAAATAAAAAAAGAGGCCAAAGAAGCCCACAAAAAAAAGAGAAAACAAAAAAATGAGTGAAAAAGAGAGAAGGGGCAATGTTACTATCCTTTTACCACACTTGTGCTTCAAATAGGTACCATGTTCTTCATATAGAGAGTCTCTTGAGTTATCACTTTCATATACTAGTGGGAATTTTCATTATAGAACTTGGCTTGTATATTCCGATGATGGGATCCCTCAAATGCTCGAGGTCTTCATGAGCAAGCAAGTTGGATGCACACCCACTTAGTTTCCAGTTTGAGCTTTCATACACTTATAGCTCTAGTGCATCCGTTTCATGGCAATCCCTACTCCTCGCATTGACATCAATTGATGGGCATCTCCATAGCCCGTTGATTAGCCGCGTCGATGTGAGACTTTCTCCTTTTTTGTCTTCTCTACATAACCCCCATCATCATATTCTATTCCACCTATAGTGCTACGTCCATGGCTCACGCTCATGTATTGTGTGAAAGTTGAAAAGGTTTGAGAAAATCAAAAGTATGAAACAATTGCTTGGATTGTCATCGGGGTTGTGCATGATTTGAATATTTTGTGTGGTGAAGATGGAGCATAGCCAGACAATATGATTTTGTAGGGATAACTTTCTTTGGCCATGTTATTTTGAAAAGACATGGTTGCTTTATTAGTATGCTTGAAGTATTATTGTTTTTATGTGAAATGATAGACTATTGCCTTAAATCACTCGTGTCTTAATATTCATGCCATGATTAGATTACATGATCAAGATTATGCTAGGTAGCATTGCACATCAAAAATTATCTTTTTATCATTTACCTACTCGAGGACGAGCAGGAATTAAGCTTGGGGATGCTGATACGTCTCCGTCGTATCTACAATTTTTGATTGTTCCATGCCAATATTATTCAACTTTCATATACTTTTGGCAACTTTTTATACTATTTTTGGAACTAACATATGGATCCAGTGCCCACTGCCAATTCCTGTTTGTTGCATGTTTTATGTTTCGCAGAAACCGCATATCAAACGGAGTCCAAACGGGATAAAAACGGACGAAGTCCAAAAGAATCAACGCGAGACGGTGCCCAAGGGGGCCACGAGGCAGGAAGGCGCGCCTGTCCCCCTGGGCGCGCGCCTGACCCTCGTGGGCACCCCGGGTGGTTGCTGCTCTTCTTTTGCCGCAAGAAAGCTAATTTTCGGCGGGGGAATCGTGGTGAAGGTTTCAATCCAATCGGAGTTACGGATCTACGGTTATAAAAGAAACGGTGAAAGGGCATAATCCAGAACGCAGAAACAGAGAGAGACAGAGAGACAGATCCAATCTCGGAGGGGCTCTCGCCCCTCCCACGTCATGGAGACCATGGACCAGAGGGGAAACCCTTCTCCCATCTAGGGAGAAGGTCAAGGAAGAAGAAGAAGGGGGGGGGGTTCTTTTCCCCTCGCTTCCGGTGGTGCCGGAACGCCGCCGGGGGCCATCATCATTACCGCGATCTACACCAACACCTCTGTCATCTTCACCAACATCTCCATCACCTTCCCCCATCTATCTACAGTGGTCCACTCTCCCGCAACCCATTGTACCCTCTACTTGAACATGATGCTTTATGCTTCATATTATTATCCAATGATGTGTTGCCATCCTATGATGTCTGAGTAGATTTTCGTTGTCCTATCGGTGATTGATGAATTGCTATGATTGGTTTAATTTGCTTGTGGTTATGTTGCTTTCCTTTGGTGCCCATCATATGAGCGCGCGCGTGGATCACACCATAGGGTTAGTTGTATGTTGATAGGACTATGTATTGGAGGGCAAGAGTGACAGAAGCTTCTACCTAGCATAGAAATTGATGCATACAGGATTGAAGGGGGACCAATATATCTTAATGCTATGGTTGGGTTTTACCTTAATGAACGTTAGTAGTTGCGGATGCTTGCTAATAGTTCCAATCATAAGTGCATAGAATTCCAAGTCAGGGATGACATGCTAGCAGTGGCCTCTCCCACATAAAACTTGCTATCGGTCTAGTAACATAGTCAATTGCTTAGGGACAATTTCGCAACTCCTACCACCACTTTTCCACACTCGTTATATTTACTTTATTGCTTCTTTATCTAGACAGCCCCTAGTTTATATTTACGTGCTCTTTATTATCTTGCAAACCTATCCAACAACACCTACAAAGTACTTCTAGTTTCATACTTATTCTAGGTAAAGCGAACGTTAAGCGTGCGTAGAGTTGTATCGGTGGTCGATAGAACTTGAGGGAATATTTGTTCTACCTTTAGCTCCTCGTTGGGTTTGACACTCTTACTTATCGAAAGAGGCTACAATTGATCCCCTATACTTGTGGGTTATCAGACCCAAGGAACAAGTTTGCTCAACCAGATGAAGACACACCTTTTGGACGACACTTGAAGGAAGTCACTAGGTACCTGAACATCGGAATACCAAGCTTCACCGGGACCTACACTGCCACTTTACCAGAAGAGGAGCATTGGATTATTCGAGTTCATGTTCCAGGAAGGACATTCATGCCAGTTACTGAGCCCATAGAGTTTTCCTTTGATGCACCAACCTGGAGTCTAGGAAAGA
>CAJFDF010001146.1:12330-33674 GCA_904067115.1 Aegilops sharonensis
CTATTTTGAAGTAGTAGAGATAGCACACTCTAGCCCAACACATGTACACTTTGGCCCAATTCAATCCTACCATAAGAAAAGTATAATCCTTTCTCCTGAGTCAGAGTCTATGACCATCTTCCTAGAAATTATAGTTAGTATTATCTTATTATGTTACTAGAAACAAAAACATATTCACGATACTGTACACTGTTTTATATCTAAGTTATAATGATGTAGTCAACTTAGCAATTGGATTTGTTGTTTTTGCCCTATATCTAGTTGTTTACGATAGTATTTTTTTTATCTACCACCAAATTCGCTTTTTATTTCTTTCCAGGATTTATATTTGTTTCCATTTTTTTCTAGAAAGCAGGAAAACAAAATAGGTTATCACTTAGTCCTCTCCATCTTTGTCCCTAGTTCCAGACAATGCATGACATGTACCTTCATAAATGTTCCCTTTTCATGATTTATATTTTAAAGAAAAGAATTGCATGCATGCATATATAGCATTTTTGTCATTTCGGCGCACGGATCAAATAAGTAAAACCATTTCCCCCTCATCTTACAATAAAAAGAATTTCGCATGCTCCAAGAAAATTCAAAAAAAAAAAAAAATTTTGCACGCATCTTTCCATAATGCAAGCAAGGTGATGATCGTGCTTGGCTACTAACGATGAATTTCAAAAGAAAAACCAAATGTACTTTATAAATAAAAAATAAGCACGTGATTTTAGTCAGGCCACTAATAATATCTTTCGCCGATCCACTTGATTGCAATAAGAAATGTGTAGGCACCGCAACTTTTCTTCTTCTTTCAAATCAAAGCACAAGTCAAAAAAAGTAGAGCGTGTCCCATCTTTTCACACACACGTTACACACACATATGGTTGGTCTCCAGGAAAGTAGGCGTTTAGTAGTTGCTAATTCTACAGTGTCACTAGATCGTACTCATCTTCCACGAGCCATACCGTGGGCGTTACCTTCCCTTGCACACCACCATGGCCACTTCCACGCTATAAAACCCGACGCAGGGCATCGCACACACGCACGGCCATTGTCAAAGATACAGAGTTCAGAGTTCAGACACCATATATTGATATATAGCAGCGGCGGCGGCGACACCATCACATCATGCGTGCTCCGGCGAGCCTCCTGCACCGAGCCGCCCTCGCCACCACCAGCCCCGGCGAACCGTCGTCGTCGCCGGCGAGCATTGAGGCCCCGGAGCAGCAGAGGGCGCCGGTGATGGCAATGAACTCGGACATGGTGGTCATCCTGGCGTCGCTCCTGTGCGCGCTCGTCCTCGCCCTCGGCATCGCCCTCGTCACCCACTGCGCATGCAGACGCCGGCGCTCCGAACACTCTCCTCGACCCCCCAAGGGCCTCAAGAAGAAGGTCATCGATGCGCTCCCCACGGTCTCCTTCGCTGCCGAGGCTTCACGGCAGTCGTCGCCGTCCTCGTCAGAGTGCGCGATCTGCCTGGCGGAGTTCGCGGAAGGGGAGAGACTGCGCGTGCTCCCGCAGTGCGGCCACGGCTTCCATATCGCATGCGTCGACGCCTGGCTACAGACCTGCGCCACATGCCCCTCCTGCCGCGCCCCCATCGTTGCCACGAACGCGGTGGTGGTCGTAGTGGCGGCGAACAACAGGTGCGAGAGGTGCGGCGAGGCGGCAACGCCTAACGGTGGCGTCGAGGACATGTCCTTACCCCCGTTTTCTTCATTCTCTGCTTTTTAGCTAACCTGGCTGTCGACCCAATGTGTCTTGACAGGTTAATTTTCGTAAGTAAAACTTGTGTTTACTTGAGATTTGTAATTCAATTAGGCCCTGTGCTGGCGCGCTTCCGCAGTGGGCGAATCACCACTTCATCTTCTTTGACCTGGAACAAATCATTGAGCATATTGTTCGATTGAAAATAGCTTCACAAGATGGTTGCCATGGATTAGGGGCCTGGTAGTCCTCTTCGAACTAAAATAATCACAAGTGTGTTCCACGTGCATGCGTGTCTGATCACATGCAGCCGCACTAGCTAGCGAATTAAAGTTGATGCACGAATGAGATAGTGATAGTGGCTGACGACTCAGTTGGTTGAGCGATTATCCAAGCACGTGCTTATTAGGGACACACAACCTAACAAATAACACGGGATTGATCATACATATATTGTTCGCGATCACTCACAATAGATAGTTGCTACTTTCCATGAGATCGTGTCTCGAACCAATGGAGTAGAGTTTTGCATGCGCAGATTAAATAATGAAAGATGACCACTTGAGTTCAAAAGTTCATATCTTGCCGCTCACAATCTTCTCAGCTCTTGTCGGCTTCCGCCGGAAATGGTGCATATTTCATACGAACTTGATGGTCCATTCAGAGTGCATCACAAAGCGAAGGAAAAATTAAGTGTGTTTTCCTTGTGGAGGTAATCAACTAATCATAGGATAAGCCAAAGTGTTTTCATTCATTAAGGCACTATGTCGATTGTTTACTAAATAGTAAATAAGATATGATACAGATGGTTAAATATGTAATCGTGCTTTTCATTCCACTAGATAATTGCCTGTGCTTCGCAACAAAGGTACAAATATTTTAGTATGCTAGAGCATGTACAACTGGACTTTGCAAATCCGGTCCCTCAAACGCCCGTGGACGCACTCGGGCGAGTCCGCAAGTACTGACCGCCTCAAATTAGCCACCTTGCATCCGCCTCTCTCATTTATACATCCCCTAGATCCACACAAAGCACACAAAAGGAATCCTACATACTACATCTTTATACTACCCTAGCTACTCTTCGTTGTCGGAGATGTCCACGACGACGGTGCCGGGCGCCGGCTGGACGGGCGGGTAGGAAGGCTCCGGCTCATCCTCCTATTTCTCGACCTCATCCATGTAGGCACACATCTCCACCTCCTCCGCGGCCTCATGCGCCTCCATGTCCTGCCAGCGACGGCGTCTTGCCTCCGCAGCCGACTCCGACCGGAGGGAATCAAGGATGGCCTGCTGCTCCGCTTGCATATCCCAGTCGCCAGCGTCCCCCACATCCTCCTCCTCCATCTCATCCTCCACCTCCTCCTTCTCCTTGTCCTCCTCCTTGTCCTCCTCCTTGTCCTCCTCCTCCTCCACCTCCGGATCCACTGCATCCAGGGGTAGCCCCGCGGCGACCCGGGCATCGCGCCTAGCCCGGATCTGCTCAAGGAGCTCGAGCCGGTGCTCTGGCATCAGAAAGGGCTCGCTCCTCACCGGACGGCGTGGGGGCATGGTTACTAGGTGGACTGGTGGAGTGGAAAGTGGCGGCGGCGGCGGACAGGAGAAGGACAGTGTGTATGGATGGTTGGGTCTAGGTGCCGCCGGTCGACTTAAATAGCCGGACAATGCACTACGCGGCCCGCCGGAGCTGCGCCACACGACGCCACCAGTCCGACGGAGGAGACGAGTTTCGGACCGCCGGGTTTGAGGGTGTTTTCAGCGGGGACCACTTCGTCAGTCCGACGTGGCGGGCGTGCCTGGGCGCCCTCATATCCGACTCATATTTGGGTTGGATATGGGGGATGCCGGCAGCCCGGGCCTTTGAAGGCCGTTTGAGAGGCCCGTCTGGGTGAAAAAAACGTGACCGGGCAGTGACCGGTCGGCCCGCCCGGGCGTATGAGGCAGGTTTGAGAGGTCCAGTTATAGATGCTCTTAGCACATGATTTACTTACCCATATTAACGTGATTGTTGAAAATAATTTGATTTCATTTGGTGAGAGCTTATTAGCTTACAATAACAGGTGGGCACTTGGGGTGGTTTTAAGGAAAACTCGTGAAAACCCAGAGATGGAAGAAAAAATATTCAGGAAGGAAGGTGAAAATACGGAAGACAAATGAGGAGCGGTCAACATAACCTCACTTTTTTTTGTAATAGAACAGAAGATTTCAACTCCTTTTTCTAGATCCTATGTAGGACCTCTTTGATTAAGAGGATTTTCAAAACATTTTCTTAGGGATTTTGGAGGAGGCTCACCTTGATCCCCATGGATCCCGATTTTCTTAGGACCTTTTTATTTTTCTTTGTATTTTGGATAGTACGAACCGCTCGACCCGACCCCTCTCCCTCCTCCCGCGATGCCCCCGCGGGCGCACGGGAGGCCAAACCTAGCCACCGGCAGGGCGTCCCTCCTCCCCTCCCTCGCCGCCGCCAGGGGGCGCGGCTGCGCGAAGCCCGGCCGACGGCGGGGTGTTTCTCTTCCCCTCGTGCAGGCGGCGAGGCGCGGGGCGGCTCTCCGGCCCTGGGTGTTGCGCTAGCGCCGAGCGCAGTAGCACGACGGCCCGTCGGGGCTGGTCGACGGCGGCGGCGTGGTGGTGGAAGGCGCGCCTTGGTCGCCGGGATTGGCGAGGTCGAGGCCAGATATGGGGCCGGGCGGCGCGGGCCGAGGGCGGCGCAGGCTGCTGGTCTCCGCCCCTGCCATGGCCACGGCGGGTGGTGGTGCGCCGCAGCAACGGCTGGCCGGTGGGCGGGCCGGCCGGAATCCGGAGGCTACAACGACTGGATGACGGCAGGCAGCGCACTTGGGCTCTTCGGTGGGCTTCGTTTGCGATTGGTGATGGTCCTTCGGGTCTCTTCTTGCCGGTGGACAGGTGTACGTTGGTGGCCTAGCATGGAGCTGCGTTCGCTGCCGTGGTGGGGCGACAAAGGAGGTGTCCGGTGGGGAGGCAGGCTGGAGGGATGGGAGGTATCGGCGAGCTCGGACCACCCGTCGCTGGCACAAGGGTGTGCCGGCCTGGATGCGTCCGCTCCCCCTCCTCCCCCGTTCCCCGGCCGTGTGTGGGCTGACCACGGCTCCGGCGTTGTTCGAGGCGGGACGTATGCTGCGGTCTCTTCGGCCGGGTGTGCCCTTTGGCCCAAAGCCGGTCACTTTGGTCGTACTTGGGGGTGTCTGGATGCAGGGCGGCGGCCCTGGCGGCGGGAGGCACGGTGTTCGTTGGTGGAACTTGCGCCTCGGGTGCGGGCGAGCGGCCATGGCCACACGGGTGGATGGCCGTTGGTGGTTGGCGGAACTAGGATGCGTCGGAGGGGTGGCGTGCCGGGGTACATCACTTGCCCAATCTTGAATTGGCCGACGGCAGCGGCGTCCGTGGACACCGTATCCTTCATGAATGCTCTGTCGCGGTGCCCTTACTCCTTCGAGTTGCTCCGGGTGAAACTCGATCTTTGGGATCAGATGGTGGCGGCTATCAGTGGTCGTTCCCTTCTAGAAGGCACCATCTTGGAGTCCTTGTTCCGTCATTTTCCGTGTCACCTCTCCTCGGAGGATTGGAGGTCTCCGTTGGCTCCAAGCGGATCATCCTCGCGCATTTGTAGTGGCTTGGTAGTCGTTGGGGTGGTGTGGCGGTGCTCGGCATCCTTGTATCTTGCCTTGGGTGTGTGTGTCGAGTGTGGTGGTGGCGTGAGTTTGTATCGTGATTCTTGTGGATCGGTGTTTTATATATAAAGCGGGGCGAAATCCTTTTTCGGTATGTGTACCTCGATCTATGATCGTGCGGTCGAGGAAATCTAGAAAGAGCCGTTGACATCCAAGTTTAAACCGACAAACTTGTGTGCTTTTTTAAGAATGGTTTTCACTCGCTCCAGTGTTTATAGTCGTCGTCAGGTAGTCTAGAGACAAGGAAATAATATATGTTCCATAAAATGTTATTTGTAATGCCATGATATTTAATGAATAGATCGAAGTTTTTTCCCGCAAAAGAAAATGACAATTTAATCAAGATATATTAGCAAAGCTCAAAAGTTTTTCTATGTATACAGTACAGCAAAGCACAAGCCGAAAGAACAAACTAACTTGAGCAAATCTCATCTTAACTAGTTATGGTTGGTCCCTAGGTACACGTTTGTTACTTGTTCATCCACTCACTAGTTATGGTTGCGCCTTCCACTACCGTGACAACATCCTCTATCTATCCACAAGTGGCTAGCTATAAGATGGCACGCACGGCCACGGCCAGGCACAGAGTCAAAGCAGAGTGCACAGTCCACACCGCAACGACAGACAGTGCGACAGCATGCGTGCTCCGGGGAGCCTCCCGCGCCGCAGCACGGCGGCCGCAGCCAGCTCCGGCAAGCCTTCTCCGTCGCCTTCGTGGCTGCCGCCGCCTCGGCCCGAGCAGCAGGCGTCGCTGGTGGTCACCGTGGACTCGGACATGGTGGTGATCCTGGCGTCGCTGCTCTGCGTCCTCCTCTGCGTGCTCGGGCTAGCCCTCCTGTCCCGGCGCGCGTGCCGCCGCCGACCCTCCGAGCACTATCCTACTCCCCCAAAGGGCCTCAAGAGGAAGGCCATCGACGCGCTCCCCACCGTCTCCTTCGCCGCCGCCGCTTCCTCGTCGTTGTCCGAGTGCGCGATATGCCTGGCGGAGTTCGCCGACGGGGAGGCCGTGCGCGTGCTCCCGGGATGCGGCCACGGCTTCCACGTCGCCTGCGTCGACGCCTGGCTCCGGACGCGCGGCACGTGCCCGTCCTGCCGGGCCGCCATCGTCGCCACGCCCATGCAGATGCAGGTGCAGCCAGCGTCGGCGCCCACCGTGGTAGTCGTCGTGGCAGGGACTAGCAGGTGCGGGAGATGTGGCGAGGCGACGGCGCAGACAGGTGCACGCGCCGCGGATGCCGCGTTCTTGGCTTAGTCAGGTTTCTAGGTACTGTTCATGTGCTTCATTTTACTCGGCCTGTGGTCTTTATGAGGTAGCTGTGGATCCCATGTACGTACTCGGATAGGTTAATTTTTGTATCTCCTCTGTAAAGCAAAACTTGTGCCGCATTCAGTGTAGTAAAGCAAATTCAGAACTATGTATTGCTCCTAAGAAAATGACTAGTGCAGATGAAGATATCTTCTCCTTTCAATGATCACTTCACCATTTAGCCATGCATCGTCATCCTTAAAAAAAATGAAGATTAATTATTGAGCNTAGCTATAAGATGGCACGCACGGCCACGGCCAGGCACAGAGTCAAAGCAGAGTGCACAGTCCACACCGCAACGACAGACAGTGCGACAGCATGCGTGCTCCGGGGAGCCTCCCGCGCCGCAGCACGGCGGCCGCAGCCAGCTCCGGCAAGCCTTCTCCGTCGCCTTCGTGGCTGCCGCCGCCTCGGCCCGAGCAGCAGGCGTCGCTGGTGGTCACCGTGGACTCGGACATGGTGGTGATCCTGGCGTCGCTGCTCTGCGTCCTCCTCTGCGTGCTCGGGCTAGCCCTCCTGTCCCGGCGCGCGTGCCGCCGCCGACCCTCCGAGCACTATCCTACTCCCCCAAAGGGCCTCAAGAGGAAGGCCATCGACGCGCTCCCCACCGTCTCCTTCGCCGCCGCCGCTTCCTCGTCGTTGTCCGAGTGCGCGATATGCCTGGCGGAGTTCGCCGACGGGGAGGCCGTGCGCGTGCTCCCGGGATGCGGCCACGGCTTCCACGTCGCCTGCGTCGACGCCTGGCTCCGGACGCGCGCCACGTGCCCGTCCTGCCGGGCCGCCATCGTTGCCACGCCCATGCAGATGCAGGTGCAGCCAGCTGCGGCGCCCACCGTGGTAGTCGTCGTGGCAGGGAGTAGCAGCTGCAGGAGATGTGGCGAGGTGACGGCGCCGGCCGGTGCACGTGCTGCCGACGGCGCGTTCTTGGCTTAGTCAAGTTTGTAGGTACTGTTCATATGCTTCATTTTACTCAGCCCGTGCTCTTTATGAGGTAGCTGTCGATCCCATGTACGTACTCGGATAGGTTAATTTTTGTAAAGCAAAACTTGTGCTGCATTCAGTGTAGTAGAGTAAATTCAGAACTATGTATCGCTCCTAAAAAAATGACTAGTGCAGATGAAGATATCGTCTCCTTTCAATGATCACTTCACCATTTAGCCATGCATCGTCATCCTTAAAAAAAAAAGATTAATTATTGAGCATCATGATCGAGTGAGAGGGCGGGGCGAGGTGCTCTATTCTCTGGCCAAATGAAGCCAACCAAGCGTTAATCAGTCTCCATCAGCATCAATTTGCCGTTCATTGCAAAACAAGATGATAGCAGCTTGACGGGTGGAGATGGAAAGACAAAGTAAAAGGACAAACTCATCTTGTCTTTGTTGTTGTTTTTCCTTCTTCGAAAGAATAGTTTTTGTTTGTTGGTGTTCAAGCTTTGAACGTTGACGTGGATGATTTATAAATTATCTTGCTATTAAACAACTTATCAAATGATTTTAGATTATTTCGGACGAAGCCTTGCTGAAAACTATTTGTCAATTCCTTCTATTCGTTGTTGGGTTCGACACTTTTACTTATCAAAAAAGGCTACGATAGATCCCAAGTATTTGTGGGCCATCATTGGGCAGACCTAATGACAACCAAAGGTAGGTCAGAGATCCGAGGGCACGATAGTCGGGCTACAACAATGGGTAGAGAACGGGCACAAAGAGCCCCTCCGCATCCAAACAAGACCAGCCGGCGAGCACACCCCACAACGCCCCCATTAAGCCCAGCAGCCAGAGAAAAATCGCACACGAAATTACCCACCGCATACTGGCTGTAACGAGCTCTCTTGATTTCTTGATGGGTATGCTCTATGTGATATTCGTTTTGTTTACCAATTATTTTTTGATGGGCATTGCTCTATGGATATTCAGGTGAGAAGCTTCACCTAAAACCACATGACCAGAATGGAACCAATCGAACCGATCAAATGATCGACATGCCGGGGAAGAGCACGACCGAGGAACACATGCAGCATGCATGCCTCGGCGGCTCAGCCATACGCTAACGGTCTCATACACCATACGACAACCTTACGTAACGACCAGAGCCCCAGACAGCCACAATCTAGGCAGGAAGGAAGCCAACCGAAATCAGAGAACGAGTCGGGCAGCTATAACATCAACCGCTAACGGCACCCACATAGCACAACGCGGTCTTATGCCGAATGTGCAAGGAAGAACGGACGACCACTATAGTCTTATCTTGACCAAATTTTGCAGCGTCCAAAATGCGCCAGCCGAGCAGACGCAACGGCATCCAAAAGCGGGTCAAGCATTTGAAGCGGAGATAGGCAAGCAGGCAGTGGCGGAGCTATGTGGTGAGCTGCAGGGGCCATGCCCCCCCAGTTTTGGAAAATATGTGAAGGAAAAAAATTTGAAGAGAAAAATTAGAAAAAATTACCCAATCGCACACAAAATTACCCAAAAGATGTTGCCTAGCTCCGCCAGTGCAAGCAGGCCCAGCAACAGCGAGGGGCCAAATACGTAGCATCCCCATCAAACTTCACCAGGTAGAGAAAGAACCACACACGAACTCGCCCAGCACACACCCCGCTCAAACGAGCTCTCTGGATTTCTTGATGGCCATGCTTTATGGGGTATTTGTTTTATGAGAAAAGTATGTTTTTCGTCCCTCAAGTTCCCAAAAAGTGCAGACTTCGTCCTTCAACTTTTTTTGGTCTGCTTTTGGTCCCTCAAGTTTCAAAACCGGTCAAGTTTCGTCCGAATTCTGGTTTCGCTAGAAAACAGGACACGTGGCGTGGTATTCTCTCTCCCATCACTTGCCACGTCCGACCCGCCGTTGGGTCAAACAGATCGCCCGCGCGACGCCGTCAGCTCACTCTCCCCCTTTCCCTTTCCTCTGTGACCTCTCTCCCAAACCCTAGGCGGCGGCGGCGGATCCCGATTTGGCGTGGTGGTCGGCGTTGGCGTCGGAGCAAGGCACGACGACGCCCTTGAGAAAAGCTACGGCGGCGCCGATGCAGTAAACCTAGGCGCAGATCTACGCGGCGGCGCAGGCGGGTGTAGTGTGTTGCGGTTGCGGCGGCGCCGATCCAGTATACATCGGCGACGACGAGAACTATCAGGACAGCGACCACCGGCAGACCTTCAGGTATGTTTTTTTTGCGTATATTGCTTAGGATTCATAGGTAGATGCCATCCACTTAGGTTGTAGCCGAATCTGAAATTTGTGTCCATCTATTGTAGGGAGTAATGGATCCTCTGGATTTAATTCATGTCATGTTCCATTATAATGGCGAATTTGTGAAGAATGGGAACCACATGATGTATTTGGGAGGCAGTGAAGCTATGTCAGACATTGACAGAGATAAGCTTTCTTTGCCCGAGCTTTTGGGGCATTTAAGAGATCATTGCACTGATGTGGAGGGGATACAATGTCAGTTTTATTGGTTAGTTCCAGGAAAAGAGATGAATGATGGACTTGTTTATCTGCATGATGACAACACTGTTCTTAAGATGGCTGAGTTTGTTTGTGATGGAGGAGTTGCAGATGTGTATGTTGAGAAGCATGCTCCTGCTGATGGGGAAGAAACAGTTGCAACAGCATGCTCTGCTGGAGAGGAAGAGGAACTATTCACCCCTTTAAGTGTAGTTATGCCAGAAGAGCAAGTGCCCAGATTAGATGGGAATACTGATGCACAAGATGGAGAGTCTGATGAAGAGGACAGTGATTATATACCTGATGATGAGTCAGCATCTGAGGATGATGAAGAAGTAAGAAAGATCAATGCTTACTATGTAGAGTACAAGAAGAAACTCAGGGCTGGCAACATTGACATTTTAGATGAAGTGTTCATTACAGATGCAGCAGTAGGCTCAAGGGAAAATGTTGGAGAGGATGCAGCTGCTGAAAGCTACTCAGACAGCTCAGATTTTGATGACTCTTTTGAAGAAAACAGTGATGGAGAGGCTGTCAGCAAACCAAAAAAATGCTAATTAATTGCTACTTTTTGCAAATGGAGAGGTTTAGAGATTTGGAAGTGGAAGATGGTCAAGGCTGGGTGTTCATATCTGACCAACAGAAAGTGAGTGCTACATAATTTAGAGATCTCCATAATTTATTGCTACTTTTTGCAAATTGGAAATGCTAATTAACAATTTATTTTTTATTTTTTCAGGGAATTATATCAGCAGTTCAGGAAAGCACAAATGTGAGTAGCAAGAGAAAAGCTCCATCAGACACTCCATGTACTTCAAGAAGGCCACCTTCAAATGTTAGCAGATTCAAGCCTTTCAAACCACCTCAGAGCAAGGTCACTGCTACCTCAAAGGCCACTGTGAAGAATGTTCATGTCAGTGTTAGCAGCAGCTCTGGAGTTACTATGAATTTCAGTTCTGGAGCTGCTAACACCAACCTCACTGGAGCAAATAAAAGGGCAAAAAAAGTGCCCAGCAAGCTACTTGAGTGAGGCCAGTGTGTATGTTCAGAAAACCTGTGTGTTTGTTTCCTTCTTAACTCATGTCTCCAGTTCAATTTGAACATTGTTGTTTGTTTCCTTCAGAAAACCTGTTGTTTGTGTACTGAACAAGATGAACCTGGGCTATGTTTCTTAAGTTGAACCTTGGCTGTGTTCCTAGCACTTACAATTGTGTGCTTGCTCTCATTTCCTTTTAAATATGTGTGCCTACTTGTTGTCCAAATGCCAAAAAGAGATCAAGCCAATATGTACAACATAGATCAAGCCAATATGTTGTCCAAACTAACATACATAGCATCTTAGCCTATTACATTCAGTTCTTGGCAACAGCTAGCAGTGCAACTTACAAACACATTACATTTTCAGTCCAATAATCACAGCTAGCACTGCAAGTAAAGCTATATTGCTACCAACTAACACCCAGATAAACATATCCTTCTTGTTTAGCTCCATCTTCATTGCCTTCGTCTTGGATATCATCTTCTGCTGCCTTTTATTCTCTTTTTCTTCCATGTCAGATATCTTATCAGCCAACATGAGCTCCAATTCCATCTTACAATCTTCAGCCTTCAACTTATCTGCATAAAGTGCATTGATAGATCTCTGTGCTGGTGCAGGCCATTCAGGATCATACCACATCAGAAAATCACATGCTTGTTCATCCTAAAATTCAAATAAATTTCATCAGTTCATCCGAACATTACCATGCAGATTTGGTAGAAAGAAATGAATGTGACAACTAATTCACCTCCCGCATGCAACAAATGAACCTTCTGCCAGTGTTCACACCTTCATAAGCAACCTTTTTCACCGGCAAAAATCCACAAAAACAACTAAAATTGCTCTCGGTTTCAATGCCGCAAAACTCTGGATCTTCGATTGCGAGCGGCACTTTGCCAAATATCAGTTCCTCAGGCATATAGACCTATTCAACGACAAACAAGACCCAACAACACCTCCCCTTAGTCCCTGAATCACCAAGGAAGAACCCTAAATCCCCCAAATCCCTAACCCTAGATCACAAATTGGCACTTACCTGTGTAGGAGCACAACTGCTTCTGTCCTCACTCATCCACCCAAGGATCTCCTCGCGAGTACGCATGGCGCCGGCGGGGAAGGGGAACAAGGCGCTGGAGGCGAGCAAGGCGACGACGTCGGGCAAGGCGACGGCGAGGTCGGGACGGAGAGAGAGAAGAGGAAGAGAAGAGCGTGAGGGGGAGAGTGACCTGACGGCGTCGCGCGGGCGGTCTGTTTGACCCAACGGCGGGTCGGACGTGGCAAGTGATGGGAGAGAGAATACCACGCCACGTGTCCTGTTTTCTAGCGAAACCAGAATTCGGACGAAACTTGACCGGTTTTGAAACTTGAGGGACCAAAAGCAGACCAAAAAAAGTTGAAGGACGAAGTCTGCACTTTTTGGGAACTTGAGGGACGAAAAACATACTTTTCTCNCTTTTATTCTCTTTTTCTTCCATGTCAGATATCTTATCAGCCAACATGAGCTCCAATTCCATCTTACAATCTTCAGCCTTCAACTTATCTGCATAAAGTGCATTGATAGATCTCTGTGCTGGTGCAGGCCATTCAGGATCATACCACATCAGAAAATCACATGCTTGTTCATCCTAAAATTCAAATAAATTTCATCAGTTCATCCGAACATTACCATGCAGATTTGGTAGAAAGAAATGAATGTGACAACTAATTCACCTCCCGCATGCAACAAATGAACCTTCTGCCAGTGTTCACACCTTCATAAGCAACCTTTTTCACCGGCAAAAATCCACAAAAACAACTAAAATTGCTCTCGGTTTCAATGCCGCAAAACTCTGGATCTTCGATTGCGAGCGGCACTTTGCCAAATATCAGTTCCTCAGGCATATAGACCTATTCAACGACAAACAAGACCCAACAACACCTCCCCTTAGTCCCTGAATCACCAAGGAAGAACCCTAAATCCCCCAAATCCCTAACCCTAGATCACAAATTGGCACTTACCTGTGTAGGAGCACAACTGCTTCTGTCCTCACTCATCCACCCAAGGATCTCCTCGCGAGTACGCATGGCGCCGGCGGGGAAGGGGAACAAGGCGCTGGAGGCGAGCAAGGCGACGACGTCGGGCAAGGCGACGGTGAGGTCGGGACGGAGAGAGAGAAGAGGAAGAGAAGAGCGTGAGGGGGAGAGTGACCTGACGGCGTCGCGCGGGCGGTCTGTTTGACCCAACGGCGGGTCGGACGTGGCAAGTGATGGGAGAGAGAATACCACGCCACGTGTCCTGTTTTCTAGCGAAACCAGAATTCGGACGAAACTTGACCGGTTTTGAAACTTGAGGGACCAAAAGCAGACAAAAAAAGTTGAAGGACGAAGTCTGCACTTTTTGGGAACTTGAGGGACGAAAAACATACTTTTCTCTTGTTTTATTCACCGGTTTAGTTATTTGTCACCGTGCTTTTGTTGTAATGCGATATGTTTTTCTATGTCTTGTTGGAACTGGTTTCGCTCGTAGAATCGGGGGAGAAGCATTCCCTTGAGCCGCCTAGCCCTACGCTCAAGGTGCCTATCCATTTTTCTGCTAAATGGTGGACTTTATTCGATAATTCAATTCGGTGTCCGGACTCATCTACACCTCATGAACAATAAATCAAAACAAATAACTAATAAAATTAAAAAAACTCTTCTATTTTTGTGGAGCAAGATGCTCAAATGTGTTACATTCGTCCAAACTTTCGGGGTGTTGGACATTCGTTGAGCTCGTAGCAAAAAAGATAAAGTCGGGTGTGAACAACGTGATTTTCAAAAGTTTTCTTAGACACCTGAAATTTGAATTTTTGCCACCCAAAATTTGTCTTTTGTGCCACGAGCTGCTCGAGAGTCCAGACTTCACCAAATTTTGCACCGGCATCACGCACAGTAGCATCTTGGACCACAAAAAAAATTCATTTTTTTGCTATTTAAAACAGTTTTACTGTTCACACCTGAGCACAGAATAGCAGTGTACGATTTTATTGATTCATAACGTCAAATCAAGAAAATACAAGCATCATGAACACACGCGGCCTCTATGCATGCAACTAAGATGCACACATTTAACACCAATATACACATACTCAGGCATGTAACCTTCGAAAAGAGAAGAGAAGTGAACTCAGGCATGTAACCTCAACCATCAACAGCAAACACAACTAATGGCAATACTCAGACTGTGAGAAAACGGTTCAACAAGGACGTGCAGTATGTGAACACGAGCTCACAGGAGCTCGGAATCTCGTACGTCAGGTATTGCATTGCGATTTGGAGAATTGAATGTAGCTTCAGGTTGAGGGGCCATGTGGGACAGATTAATCCAGATATACAACTGTATACGCACCTGCCTTGCGGGTCCCTGGTCACACGGACGTTTGCAGGCCATGGACGGAACGAGGCAGAGCCGTGGCTCGACATGTTGCCGGCGTCCTGATCCGTGGATCAGATCCGGCGCTGGCCGGTAACGGCGGTAGTGACCGGAGTTGGTCGTTGGCAGCATCTATCTCCTACCTCCAGACCTCGCTTCCTCCATTGCCGAGAGCGGCGAACCCGTGGAGAAATCTGATGCGACAAGGCGACGACCCGCTGAGGAAAGCATGGGATTCTTGATGCAGCCGATAAATAGGTATGGGTCTGCTTGCTGCTGCTGCTCATTGGACACCATTTTGTTATAGAAAACTTGTCAGAGATCTGATTTGGCTGCCTCCTATCTTTGGAAGCAGCAGGACTTTGCTAGAAGAGGTGAACGGGAACAACCTGGCCATGGAGAGGCACCGTGAGGACGCCGCCGGTGGTAGAGCTGCCGGCCAGGACGATGTCGAGTGCTGATGCCCAGATTTGTGCTGAGGGCACTGATCCAGGGGCAGGCAGTGCAGACTGCAGACAAACTCAGGCTTCAGAGCACTCCATCGAGCAAGTTGACCAAAAAACACCTGGATGGACACAAAGGTATGAAGATTAGTGGTGGGAACTACTCCTAGGTTTGCCTGTCATTAAGCATTGTGCTGACCACGCAGGATATATTGACAGTAAATCATATATACTGCAGTAAAAAACTGAATATGTTGTTGGTACGAATTAATTGAAAAGTTATATGTGGCATCATTAGGAGACATACTGTTATAGATACTAGTGTCAAAACAACAGTGTATATCCACTCGGGTAAAGATAACTAAGTCTGCACAATATGTATTTACAAAATTACTAGTGAATATAGTTTCAGGGCGTACTGAACTATAAGAATGAACTGAAAATTTCTGGCATACTTTCTCGACAATGCAGGGTCCGAATTGGGCTGCCGCACTAAGCAGAGTCCCGTGTGCTGATCAGATTTCAGCACTGGAGAAATCTGTCCGGCGATTCGCCGAAGAACCTGGAGACATTGTCATTGTGCTGAAGATAGGAACAAGTTTTGATACACTTGGGGAGGCTTATGATTTCTATAATTTATATTCATGGGAGAAGGGGTTCGGAATCAGATATGGGAAGTGCTGGCTGAACGTAAACCGGACAATGCATGCAAGAGATAGTATGTGGCTGCACGGTATGAATTTTTTGTGTTCATTTTTGTAAGTTTCTGATTTAGGCATTTATCGTTTATGCCATGAATAACTGAAATCATGCTGGTCAAACTATTTTCAGGGGAAACCAATAGTTGAAAATACATGCTCTTGTCGGTGTGAGTGCCCTGCCCTTACAAGATTGCTGCGTTCGAAGGACAATGGGTGGTACATAGCGGAGCATCATGATGAGCACAACCATTCGTTGGCCCCCACCTATGGACACACAATACACTGGCCATCGCACAAGCATATCAACGTGTACAACAGGGATCTGGTTAAGCAATTGCGGCAGAACAGTTAACCTTGCAAAGGTGTACAACATAACTGGGAGCTTCTTTGGCAGGATGGAAAATGTACCAGTTCACGAAAAGAGCATTGTGTAATCTGTGTGACAAAATTAGTCGTGAGCAAGCAGAAGATGATGTCAGGAAGCAGAAGCAATGGTGGTGTTCTAGGAACTATGCTCAAAGGATCCATAGTTCACATGTCGAGTTTAGGAGGACAAAGAAGGAAGGATCAGCACTCTAATGTGGGCAACTGGCAATAGCAAATTGCAGTATAACTTCTTCGGAGATGTATCAGGATAATAGCAATAGCAAATCGTAGTAACATTTGAAACAACCTATAGGACCAATCTATATGACATGCAGTTTGGTCTTTTTGTGGCTGTTAACAACCATTTTCAGAGCATTTATACTAGCTGGTGATGGTTCGTGATGAGAAGGTTGAAACATTTGAGTGGGTTTTCGCATAATTTATCAGGATAATGGATGGTACTGCTCCACAAACAATCCTAACAGGTATCATGATCTGAATTGCTATGTGAATCATATTAAAACTTCCTACTGTAGATCATTACAGACCTGACAGTGAAATGATGTGTTTGATTTTCATATAAAAATCGAGCAATGGAAGTAGCAATAAAAAATTTGATGCTGGGCACAGCTCACAGATGGTGCAAACGACACGTGCGAAAGAATGCAAAAGAGTCCTTGGTCCTTTGTTCTCAAAGAAGAGTGACTCCTGTCCTGAATTTCATAAGGTTATTAATCACATGCTGACCATAGATGAATTTGAAGAAGCTTGGAAGTATCTTGTGGAGAAGTACAACCTGAAGAACCACACTTACATGACGCAATTGTATGAGATCCGACACAAGTGGGCGAAGCCTTATTTCAAAGGTGTATTCTGTGCTAAAATGACAAGTACATAGCAGAGTGAAAGTGCGAACCACATGTTGAAGAATTATGTACCTCCTGGATGCCTGATCCATATGTTCGTGAGGAACTACATGCAATTGCTCTTCGACAGAGAATCTGAAAAAAAAATATGAGGAGAAACGGACAACAATAGCAAGACAGATACAACATGTACAACTGCTATTTTATTGTGCTCTAGATGACTCATCTTAACAAATTAATTTTTGATTTTGTAGGGACGGCCGCTCCTACGAGCAAACATGGCAACCGCGGCCGTCCCTACAAAATCAGAAATTAATTGGGCAATATGCTTGCAGGTTTTATTACCTCCAGCTAAGCGCAAGCAGATAGGGAGGCTTCGGGAGGCCTACCACAAGTATGGATAAGGCACCATACGGAGGGTTGAGTAAACGGACCGGATTCTACAGCATTTGTCGGCGACAAGGCCACAAGAGAACAACTTGTCCTGATCGTGGCGATGTACCGAAACAACCATGGAAGCTGGCAAGATGCAAGAATTGTGGCGTTGAAGGCCACCATCGAAACAATTGTCATAAGGTGGGTGAGCTAAGACTGACGTAAATGTGTGAACTATGAGACCAGGGAATGTCATGAACTTGTGGTCTATTTGTATAATTAGAATTTGTAGCTTGTTTGTTGGACATGTGCTTATAAAATAATTTGCTTTGCATCAGACCTTGCTTTGACAGTTTATAATGTTTAATGGATTCTATGGCATAGTTGGTAATGACTCTAGTATTCATAAATTAGACTTGTTCAGTGTGAGTGTATTGATACTACAGGGTTGCAATGTTCAGAGGGATTTCATGCCCAAATTTGAGACTTTGCGTGATCCTTTTTATTTGAATTACCACGTGGCAAGTACATGCAGCAGATGCATCTGCGTGGTTTCAATCAGTGGCATCAGAGACAGAGGGTGTGTGGGATGGGTCGAGCTTCGTTCTCACATGGTGCATCTACAGTGAGCAAGTCTGAAGAATACAGCCATGGGAGCGACTTCTCGATTCAGGTATGCATTGCCAGTCCAGTGATTATCCATTCGCTAACTGTAAGTATGCTTAGACTGATGTGGTGGACACTGCAGGCTGCTGCATCTTCGGAGGCGTTAGTCAATCAACGAGCAGATCCTGAACCGGCGAGGAGTGCACACTCGGGGCTTTCTTCACGGTCGGATTATGTGAGCACATGGTAACTGACCATTACAAAACCATTTTGGCCTGCGTGTTAACAGTTTGTGTGGTGTTCAGGATATGAGTGAAGGCAATGGTAGCGACACAGAGGTAGCAAACAAGCTGAATGGTGGGATACCACTGCAGGAGTATGCAGTTGCAGAGGAGGGCTATGCGATCACGATCCAGCGTCTGCTAACTCAACGGCCATCTCTGAAATGGGCTTACCGGTGGACGTTAGTCCAGAATCTACATATTACCGGCCCACATCATCCATCTTCATCTGATCCATGTTGATGGTAACTGACGGAAATACTAGGGCGTCAACTGAGTTGTGGGCCATAGCACATAAAAAAGAATATAGCTGAATTAATGTACCTGTGTGAATGCCTGCATGTGCACTTATCACGAGGTGAATTGTCGGCACTGATTCCGGGATCACTGCAGCCCGGGCTCACATGAGCACTTTCGGTTCAACAACAATGCCTTCAAAAAGGCATTCGACCTCCCGGGTGGCCGCGTGACTAGAGAACAACTCTGGCACGTCTGCAGCTCCGTAGCCATGCGCCTGCAGCGTCATCAACACATGATCACATGCACCCACCTCAGCGGTAAGATCAAGCGCCAATTACTCTGACTATGTGCACATCCATACCTCCATGGCTTGGGCTCTTGCATACCGCATACGCGTATGGCTTGGCCATCCGCTACGGTCCTACGGACTACGGAGTACGGACCCAGCTCCATCGCCATATGCGTGCGAGTTGAGCACGAACGACTACAGGCGGCTTCGACCCAGGCGACAGAACGGCGCGTGCTCCATCGACTGTGACACTCGCGATCGGCCGATTTTTCATCTCCATCGGCTGAGTGAATTGTAAAAAACATCCACATTAGCACCTGGGCACCGGAGCAGCAGCTGCCGCGGGCGCCCGAAGAGCAGCTGCATTAGCACCTGCCGTCGGTACCGGAGGGCCAAGCTGCCACGTGAGCCGGACACGGGAGCGCCGACGTGAGTAGCGGTCTCGCCGGCCGCGCACGGGCGGGAGCAGCAGCGGCGGCCATGTGGTGATGTTGCAGTGAGCACTCGGAGCGAGGGCATTCTCGCTGGATCCGGTGTCGGGCGGGAGTGGTGGATGGTGGAGGCACGACTCCGGCGGGGTGCACGGCGGAGGCGGCCCGGGGAGGCAGGGGCGGCGCCGGGACGGCTTGGGCCGCCGGCGGCTGAGGGGAAGGGTCGTCCTTGTGGCAGAGTTTTTTCTTTTAGTTTTTTTGACAATGGGTGTTTTTGTTTTGTGAAGAAGGGATATCTGTAATGACTTCTAGCGTGAACAATTATGCCATGTCATCATTTGCAGCCAATGCCGCCAACTAGTGTTTTTTACGAAATGTTAGCCTCTTAATTAGTGATTTTTTATTCTGTAAAAGTGTGGTTCCTACAACCCTAGCCTTGAACGTCGTTGTTTTCTACAATTCACTCACATCAGCTACATATCCTGGTTTCACGGCATCAGCAACCTTCAGTGCACCGACTAGCGACACACGTCCGACCCAACCTGCTCCACCGACCCCGCGTCTCCACACAAAGTTATAAGACTACATGGCACCAAAGAAAAAGAAAATCGTTGAGCACATCTACGATAAGCAACCATGACATGTACCATCCACACGTTAGACCGGTGTGGGAAGAGATGCAATTCTTCAACGACTTCTTCGGCAATGACACGGCATCTACACTTTGTCGCCGCGAGGGATGCATCAAAGTGACACATCATCGCTGACACGCCACTGCAATGCCAACGCCGATACTTCATCCTTAAAGTCTTCATTAACATCTTCATTAAAACGCCGCCACTGCCCCGTCCATAAGATGGACATCCTCCAACGTCCTCTAACAATATAACTGCAAGACACGACCTCGACGATGGCAAGGGCCGCGTCACAAAAACGGCATTGACCACACCATCTATAGCGGCACGACTGCATCAACACAGCGCCAATTTAGTGACGGCCCCTTTCACGGCCACACGGTCCTGGCCAAACCGTTGTGTTCTTGAAGGGCTTCCTCCCATCCTTGCATAATCGCTGGACTTACATCGACGGCACCCTCTGACATCCGCAAGCTGCATCGTCCACGACTGCAGCTCTGTGATCTACAACATAGCGCTTTTTTTGCGCATCAGGCGTTGTGCGACTTCATTATCCATGACGACAACATCATCGACCACGACCACATCATGATCAGCTACCTTGACATCGACATACAAGGCTACGTCTATAACTACTCATCAAAAACAACTCAGTCAATAGCGTATGCGTCATCACTAGCGTTCACGCGACTCCTGCTGCGACTGCAAGAGTGAATAAAGGAGAGACAAGGAAGGCACCAAAAGGGAAAGCAGTCACCGCCCTAGGGGGCGACTCATCAGAGACACAGGTAATGATGATGAAGCAGAGAAGAGAACGAAAACGAAAGACTTCAAATTCAGTCGCAGCTTCACTCATGCTACGAACCGAGGCGGAATGTTAGAAGTATAGTTGTGTTTAAGGTAGAAATAAGGAGATAAAGATAGAATAGGTTTAACGAAAAAGCTATTTTTCTGCCGACTGTATTTTTGCAACAGATCCGAATGGACTTGTTGCCGTTCGATCCAGATCTGACGGACGCGGCCATTCATTTCTGTTCGCGCACAAGGATGGACCGATAGCACGTATCCACTGACCAACTCGGCCATTCGAAGTTGTTGTTCAGTAGTACATTGAGACACTACTATCATAGTACTACGCGACAAAGCTATTCCCTCTAGCGCTGCACTTTCATTAGTGTGGGTGGTTTGGTGTCTACGCCTAGGATCCTTAGTTCAGCCAAACAATTAGACAAGTGTAACGTCCGGATAATCATGCTATAGTAATCTCAGGTGCCACGTCACCTCTGTCATTGTAGTTAATCACGGGTTAATTCAAAACTGTTTCGAAATTCAAATTCGAATTTATGATGACAATAAAAGTTTTCAAAAATTAAAACTAAAAGGTTCGGTGGTTGTCAAATATTACAAAGGTAATTATGGTGAAATAAACACTTTTTTATAAAATGCCTAAATATGTTTAAATGAATTAAAACAGAAAAGAAAATAAATAAAAGAAAGAAAATACAAAAGAAAAAAACTAAACTAACAAAAAAAAAGAAAGAGAA
>CAJFDF010001147.1:19284-36326 GCA_904067115.1 Aegilops sharonensis
AAAATAAAAATATAGGTCATAAGACAAGAAAATTTGCAGTTTATGTGTATTTTACACTATGTTTTTACGTTTGTAATTTTACATGACATAAAATATTTTTTACGACGATTATATATTTTCTTACGGTCTCTTTTTACGTCGGAAATAAGAAAAAACTTACGGAACGTAAAATTACGGTGTATTGATGGTAAAATAGTGGGGGTGAAGAATAACTATTCCTATTCATCAAGAGACATAGTTTTGAACAAAAATTAATGCGACACCATCTTTTAACAAAAATGTGAAGCATATCATATATAGGTTTTCTCCAAGCATCCAAAACATATACCACACAAAAATTACGGGCAAAACATTTAAATTTGGATTGAGATGCATGACTTGATTCCTCCAATAAAAGAAGACATGCATGACTTGATGAGGTGGCAGTATTTGCATGGTAGATTAATACAAAAAATCTGAATGATGAATAAATGCATAACTTGTTAATTTCACCCAATTCCAACCAAATGACTAACAATATGACATCGAGTTATGCATGTGCAAAGAATAGGAAACATACTATAATGGCCTGCATTTTTGAGTATTGAGGTCCAAAAATGATCTACATATGACATGTATATGGCCCGTGTTTGACATTCTGATCCAACTTTCCCATAATGTACTGATTAAACTGAGGATGATTAACTGAAATCGTACAAACCTCGTGTAAAAATTTGTCCTATGTGTAGCATTGTTCTGATGAGGTGGCCCTTTTACCAAGCATGATATCATATTTATGTGATTTGTTTGCATATTGAGAGAAATAAGATAGTGGGTACCACCTATTTAGTTAAAATAGATGATGTCTTACACGTTGTCATCATTATAGTCTTAGAAAAATGCATAAATAGGTGTTTAAAAATAACTAACAATTGGCAAACAAACATAAGAGAGTTTTTGGTTTACATTTTAAAACAGTAAAACCTACGAAATATCCAAAAAATGATGTAAAGCAAAAAAACTTTGAACTGAACTTACTGCAATATCACCATTTAGCAAGAAAACTGAATCATATGCTCCAAGCATCAAACATATATGCCGCAAAAAAATTACAAAAATTATATTAACTTCTGAGTGACATGCATGAGTTGATTCCCCACGGAAAAGAAAGACATGTATGATTGATAGAGGCAAAGGTGTCCTGATGTTTCGATGAGATAACTATCGTGTTCTGTGGGAGTTGACTTTGATGATCCATCTATGAACATGCGAGACGCCGTGCCTTAGGATTCGCTAAACCAACTTTCGAGGGTTATTGACCATGCCGGAGCACGATCAACCTTACCATGAGGGTCTATTTGCTGCGAGCAAACGAAGAATACGCAAGAAGCTGAGATTGCAATCTGGATATTGCGAATATAAGAGAAAGCTTTATTGACGAAAGTGGGGTTCTATGACGTCTTGGTCTAGTCACTGAACACAAAGGAAGTATTTGAGTTGGAGCAATGGCGAACTTTAATCTAAACAAAACCGGAAGTCTAAATGATGCCCTAAGTTTTGTATATATGGAATAATAGGGGGGATTTTGTGACCCCTTGGAGGACGGGTCCGAAACCAACCCTAACTCTGTTTCCCCAAACATACGGACTCTAAAAACAACCTATACTGAATTATTTCAAAATTACATGGGCCTTGGCCAATAATAAGGTGACGCAACACCTATAATAGCCTCTGGACGAAATTTATGAAGTAGCATCTTGTATATATCGTCCAAGTCTTCATGCGGTCATTATGGTGGCTTCAAAGTCTTGAAATCATCACTTGAAACTCTATTCTTATTCCCCTTGCGCATGCCATCATCTCCATGCTTGTCGTTGCTCCAATGTTCATCCTTCTTGTCCAAGCCAGGCCCTTCAATTGTAAGCAAAACCAATGTCCAATTTAGGCAACATCTTATTCTCATGAACATTAGAATCGTTACCAAGAAATAAAGTACATGCTAATTAAATGGCGTGTGCGAGCTCTAGTAATTTGTCCAGTATATGTAGCTGCAGGGATCGTGGGTGTAACTGTAGTATTGTTGTCATCATCATCTTCCCCTTTTAGAATTGAGGTCGTCCTCGACGGAACCTCATATTCCTCACCCAAATAAGGCTTCAAATCTGCAATGTTAAAAATGGGACTGACCCAAAAATCTGCTCGCAGCTCAAGTTTATATGCATTATCATTTATTTTCTCTAACACCTTAAAAGGACCATGAACACGTGGCATTAGCTTATATTTGCATAAATCAGGAAACCTATCGTTACGCAGATGTAACCCAACAAGATCGCCGGGTGCAAAGACAACATGTTTTCTACCCTTATCTCCAGCAAGTTTATATTTAGCATTCATATGCTAAATGTTTTCCTTAGTTAACTCNTGAAACTCTGTTCTTATTCCCCTTGCGCATGCCATCATCTCCATGCTTGTCGTTGCTCCAATGTTCATCCTTCTTGTCCAAGCCAGGCCCTTCAATTGTAAGCAAAACCAATGTCCAATTTAGGCAACATCTTATTCTCATGAACATTAGAATCGTTACCAAGAAATAAAGTACATGCTAATTAAATGGCGTGTGCGAGCTCTAGTAATTTGTCCAGTATATGTAGCTGCAGGGATCGTGGGTGTAACTGTAGTATTGTTGTCATCATCATCTTCCCCTTTTAGAATTGAGGTCGTCCTCGACGGAACCTCATATTCCTCACCCAAATAAGGCTTCAAATCTGCAATGTTAAAAATGGGACTGACCCAAAAATCTGCTCGCAGCTCAAGTTTATATGCATTATCATTTATTTTCTCTAACACCTTAAAAGGACCATGAACACGTGGCATTAGCTTATATTTGCATAAATCAGGAAACCTATCGTTACGCAGATGTAACCCAACAAGATCGCCGGGTGCAAAGACAACATGTTTTCTACCCTTATCTCCAGCAAGTTTATATTTAGCATTCATATGCTAAATGTTTTCCTTAGTTAACTCGTGCATTTTTAAGATCAATTCAGCACGTTCTTTAATATCAAAATTAACTTCCCCGAAGATGGAAGAGACAACAATTCAATGGGTGCACAAGGTAGGAAACCATACACAATTTCAAAAGGGCACCTTTTAGTAGTAGAATGCAGCGAGCGATTATAAGCAAATTCAATAGGAGGCAAGCATTCTTCCCACATTTTCAAGTTATTCTTCTAAATATCCCTAAGCATAGTAGACAATGTTCTATTGACTACTATAGTTTGTCCATCAATTTGTGGGTGACCTATTGTACTAAAAAGCAGTTTAGTCCCCAACTTAGCCCATAAACATCTCCAAAAGTGGCTAAGGAACTTAGTATAATGATTTGAAACAACAGTATTTGGCACACCATGCAAGCGAATAATTTCATGAAATAACAAATCAGCAACATTAGCAGCAGCATCACTTTTATGACATGGTATAAAGTGTGCCATTTTGGAAATCCTATCCACGACAACAAATATGCTACCCCCCTTCTTTGTTCGAGGTAAACCTAAAACAAAGTCCATATTTATATCCTCCCATGGAACACTAGGTATAGGCAAAGGCATATATAAACCATGAGGATTGAGTCATGACTTAGCTTTTTCACATGTAGTGGAGCAAGCAACAAAACGTTTCAACATCCCATCTCATCTTTGGCCAAAATAATTGTGTAGCAAGTACGTCCTCCTTCTTTTTAATGCCACAGTGTCCCATTAATCCTCCTCCATGGGCCTCCCGCAACAACAAAAGAGGAATGGAGCTAGCTTGAATTCATAGCTTGTTAGAACGATACACAAATCCATCATTAACGATGAACTTTTTCCATGTTCTACCTTCTTTACAATTATGTAATACATCTTTAAATTCATCATCATGCACATATTGATATTTGATGGTCTCCAAACCAAATATTTTAAAGTCAAGTTGTGAAAGTATAGCATAACGACGAGACAGTGCATCAGCAATAACATTTTATTTACCCTTCTTGTATTTTATGACATAAGGGGAAGTCTCAATGAATTCAACCCATTTAGCATGTCTACGGTTTAGTTTTGCTTGACTTTTAATATGTGATTCATGATCAGAAGTTATAACAAATTTTTTGGGCCATAAATAATGTTGCCATGTTTCTAAAGTCCGAACAAGAGCATATAGTTGTTTATCATAAGTAGAATAGTTCAGACTAGGCCCACTCCATTTTTTCAGAAAAGTATGCAACAGGTTTACCATCTTGTAATAGCACACCTCCTAATCCAATTCCACTAGCATCACAGCACAGAAGTCTTATTAAAAACAGGAAGTTGGAGTAAAGGAGCATGTGTCGACTATCTTTCAATACTGTGCATGCTTCTTCCTATGTGGTACCCCAAACAAAAGGCACATCCTTCTTTGTAAGCTCATCGAGAGGTGCAACAATGGTGTTGAAATCCCTCACAAAACGCATATAGAAACCAGCGAGGCCAAGAAAACTCCTCACATGTGTGACCGTTTTGGGTTGCGGCCAACTATCGATAGCTTCAATCTTGGCTTTATCAACCTCAATTCCCTGCGGAGTAACAACATAGCAAAGAAAAGATACTCGATCTATGCAAAAGGTGCACTTCCCAAGGTTACCAAATAAATGTTCATCACTGAGAACAATAAAGACAACACATAAATATTCTAAATGTTCCTCCAAAGATCCGCTATAAATCAGTATATCATGAAAGTACACAACCACAAATCATCCAATAAAATCACGTAAAACTTTATTCATTAATCTCGTGAAAGTACTAGGTGCATTAGGTAACCCAAAAGGCATGACTAACCACTCATATTATCCAAACTTAGTTCTAAATGTTGTTTTCCATTCATCTACCAATTTCGTACAAATTTGATGGAATCCACTAAACAAATCAACTTTGGAGAAAATAGTAGAGCCACTCAATTAATCAAGCATATCATCTAGCCTAGGAATAGGATCACGATAACCAACAGCAATATAATTAACGCCTCTACAATCAACACATGTATGCGGTGTACCATCCTTATTCGGCATTAGTATAATAGGAACAACACAAGGACTAAGGGATTCACGTAGATAACCTTTATCAAGTAGCTCCTATACTTCATGCATAATCTCCTTCATCTCCCCTGGATTGTTACGGTATGTGCATGGTTGGGCAACGATGCGCCAGGTATTAAGTCAATTTGATGCTCAATCCCTCGAATAGGTGGTAATCCCAGTGGCACGTCTTGTGGAAAGACATCAGTGAACTCCTACAAAATGTAAGTGACAGTAGGAGGCAGAGAGGCACCTCCTCGAATGCAAATAATGCTTCTTTGGACACAAAAGCATAGCAAACAGATTTGTTGAAATTTGTATCATCAATATCGGATTCGGTGGCAAGTAAACATCCAATTTTCAATTTAATTTCAGAAGCAACATGAGATGATGGTTTGTTATTAGGCTTCATTTGGTGCTCAAATTCTTTTGCCACAATCTGATTTTCACTCTCTATTGATATCATCTTCCAAAATGTGTTCAGGACTCATAAGAAGCAAAGCAATATGTTTATCCTTATGAACAAGAGTATACTGATTATTTCTACTATGGAGTACATAATTTTATCGAATTGCCATGGTCTACCAAGTAATAAGGAACATGCTTGCATGGGTACCGCATCATAATCAACATAATCAGCATATGTAGCGATACTAAAATGCACATGAACAGTATGTGTTACCTTAACCTAGCCACTGTTCTTGAACCATTGGATGTAGTAAGGATGCGAATGTGGTCTTGTGGTGAGGGACAACTTCTCCACCATCTCCATGCTAGCCAAGTTTTGGCAGCTCCCTCCATCTATGATGACACGAACAGAACGTTCCTTCACAACTCCCTTTGTATGGAACAAATTGTGTTTCTGATTTTGCTCAGCTTGTGTGACTTGCACACTCAAAACACATTGAGCAACTAAACTTTCAAACCTGTCAGCGTCTTCACCAGCCATGTGTTGCGTCTCTTGTTCATAATCATGTCGACCCTGCTCTTCGCTAGCAATAAGAGCCAAAGTCCCCTCATCATAGTCACTAGCAGACTCATACCCACCATCCTCAATAACAATCATCACACGCGGAGATGGACATTTGCTCGCATAGTGACCTCCACCCTTGCAACGATGGCATATAACCTCATGTGTTTGCCCTCTTGATGCCATGGATTAAGAAGAGCTACGTGTAGGACTATAAGGTGTGCTCTTGGCAGATGGTGGTGGTGGTGCCTATTTTCTTGTATCTCGGTGAGACTTGGCGGGTGAAGTAGGCGGTGCTACAGCAGGACGTGTGGAAGTAGAAGATGTACGTGACGCCCATGATGAAGATCGTCCTACAGAAAAATTAGTTCGCTCCAATGCATGTCGATCCTGCACTTCACGTTCAGCTTTGCAAGCAAGATGGAATAAACGAGTGATACTATTATACTCCTTATACTCTAAAATAGTCTAAATCTCTCTATTTAATCCACCCATAAAACCTGCAAGCATAGCTTCATTATCCTCAACAATACCACATCTAATCATGCTAGTTTGCAATGCCTAATAATATGCATCTACATAATTATTTCCTTGTCTTAAACACTACAATTTTTGGAATAATTCACACTGATAATATGGTGGAACCCAGCGAGTGCGCATAACACTTTTCAAAGCAGCCAAGGTAGCAGGGATATTATCATGATATAATCTACAATGTTCAGACCATCACACACAAGGAAAACTAGTGAATGCACAAACATCAGCAGCAACACGTCTCTCCTCAGGATATTGTAAGCATGTAAAACATTGTTTAGTTTCGAACTCCCAAGTAAGATATATATCAGGAACATATCTAGCCTAAAATGGAGGAATATTCAATTTTAGTTTAGGAAGATGGTCATGAACTCGTACCTAAGGTGGTGGTGGAGCCCTACCATTGCGATTATTTGCATGTGGATGACCTGGTAGTGGTGCTGGTGGTTGCATGTAGTTCTGATTTTGATCAACCTCAACCTCGCAATCGCCCTTGTAATCGTCCTCCTCGGTAGTAGCAGGAGACACAGAAGCATAAACTGTAGGTGCAGCGGCACCAGAAGTTTGACCAGGCTCAAGGGGAACATGCATTTCTCGTCCCACTTGATTTGGAAGGCGACGTTGTTGTTGTTGTTGTTGTTGTTGTTGTTGTTGTTGTTGTTGTTGTTGTTGCAGAGGTGCGATAGGTGCAGCCGGTGGTGGCTGTGGAAGATGCGTGAGTAGTTCGTTAAACTTGTTATTGAGCTTTGTTTCGCACGTCCTCTCAGTGCCAGCTATCTTATCCATGGCCTCTTCCAAATTGGTTAGCACGTCTTGCACCTCACCACTCATAATTTGCTGAAATTTATCATGTAGCTCCTTATTTGTCATGTTCTCCCAGTCAGTCTCGTCGGCTTGTGATCCTCCCATGGTTAGAAGCAATAGAAACACACAATAATATGTCCTATAGACTACTAAGAGGATGTGGAGTTGTGGAAAGTCACAAATCCATCAAGAGAATCACAAATTCTAACCTGTTCTTACCAAGCATCGGGTGGTGATCGACAACTTCTGTGGTAAAAAACTCCTCAAAGCTTGGACAGAGCGATTACCAGGTGGTGTGAATGCATGATGTAGATGTATGTGGAGCTGGGAAGGCTTATAATATCGTACCAAATAGGTTCAGCAATAATCAGTTCATAGATGCAAAATTGAATAAGCACTCCATGACATTACTATGCTGGTCCTAGGCTAGCCGTGCTAGAGACGCGAGCCTAGAACAATAAGAAAATCACGGAACAATAAGAAAAGCACACTCTGAAAACATTCTCTCTGTTTTTTGGCGCTCTATTTTTTGCGCTCTTTTCTTTTCAGAAAATCACTATAATGGCTAGTGTATCAAAACTCTTCCCAAGTCGAAATAACAGGATAGGCACAAAAAAAGTTGACCATTTTTTTGGAAATCAGGGCAACGACGGCCAAAAAGTGCAACAAAAAATCACTATGATGGCGAGTGTCTCAATACGCTCCCCAGGGCCTAAATACAGGATAGGCCAAAAATTGAACCGCCCAACTTTAGGCCTAAAAACTGTCCGGGGGTCTCAAGACTTTTTTTGGAATCACCCCTGTTCTACGGATGGAGAAAGATTGATGAAGCCCTAAACCTACTCAGACAAGGCAACACGAATCTAGAAATAGATGGATCTCGGACCAAACCTAATATGGAAAGAACTCGGATTGGTGGCGAAAATGCGGTCGTATATGAGGACTCACATTGGTGGACAGGCGGTTGTATATGTGGATCGGATTGGTGGTGCTATCTGGCGGCGGTATATATCGAGTTGGATTGGTGGTTGTATATGGCAGCGGCGATGTATATGGTGGGGGTGGTGGTATATGGCAGCGGCGATGTATATGGTGGGGTGGTGGTATATGGCAGCGATGAAGGTGGTGCACCGGCGGCGCAACAACTTGTCAGCAGAACTCGAAACTCTAAAGGACTAAACGCTAAGACCAACAACTTGACATGATGATGAGACCACAAATTCAACAAAGCAAAACACTGAAAGATTATGCAATGGCTCGGACTGGTTCGGATATGATGAACTAACCCTAATTTTTTGGCTTTTTCGTGGACTCTGGGTATGAAGAATAGATGCAATCTAGACTATGAAAAATTGGTAAAATCTTACTGAGTAACCTAGAAATATGATACCACTTGATAGAGGAAGGTGTCCTGATGTTTCGATGAGATAGCTAACGTTTTCTAGGGAGTCGACTTTGACGATCCGACTACGAACGTACGAGAAGTCGTGCCTTAGCAATCGCCAAACCAACTTCCAAGGGTTATTGACCACGCCGGAGCATGATCAACCTGACCATGAGAGTCTATTTCCTTCGAAAAACAAAGAACAAGCAAGAAACTGAGATTGCAATCTTGATATTGCGAATATAACAGGAAAGCTTTATTGATTAAATTTGGGTCCTGTGACGTCTTTGTCTGGTCATTGAAAACAAACAAAGTACGCGAGTTGCAGCAATGGTGAACTTTAATCTACACAAAACCCAAAGTATAAATGATGCCCTAAGGGCTGTATATATGGAGGAATAGGGGGAATTTCATCACCCATTGGAGGAGGGGTCCGAAACCAACCCTAAGTCTGTTTCCCCACACATACATACTCTAAAAGTAGCCTATACTAAAGTATTTCAAAATTACATGGGCCTGGCCAAATAATAACGTGATGCAACACCTATAATATTCTCTGGATGAAACTTACGAAGTAGCATCTAATATATTTCATCCAAGCCTTCATGCACTCATTATTGTGGCTTCAAAGCCCTGAAATCATCACTTGAAACTTGGTTCTTGTTCCCCTTGCGCATGCCATCATCTCCATGCTTGTTCTTACTCCAATGTTCATCCTTCTTGTCCAAGCTAGCCCTTCATTTGTAAGCAAAACAAATGTTTCCAATTTAAGCAGCATCATTTTCTCATTAACATTAGAATCATTACCTAGAAACAAAAGTACCTGATAATTTAATTGGCATGCACGAGGTCTATTAATTGGTCCAGTATATGTAGCTGCAGGGATCATGGGTGTAACTGTAGTATTGATGTCCTCATTAATGACTTTATTAGGTGGCCTTGTTTGTGTTCTTACATTAATCCAAACAAATCCACTTATGAGTGCATGGAGGATTTGCTGATGTCGCAATTTTCAGTCAGACAACCAAAAATAATTAAGATGATGTAGAAGCATTCATGTGTACAAAATAGAATAATGCGAGATAGATATTTAGATTGATAATATTTAGGAGTCAATGGAGGATATTGACTTGGGAACCAATGGGTTTTAGAAACTACTATCATTATTGTCTATATTTTTTAGTACACAGAGAGGCTAACTTCAAGGATCCAACTCTCCATGTGAAGCATTTGCTCGTGCACGTAGAAAGCGTGTTTTCAAATGTCAAAGAATATGAAATTTTAGAAATGCACATATTTATGTCCGAATGTTATATGAAATCTTTTTAGGGATGCAGTTTTTTAGAGGGGATGCCAAATAATTTGGCCATGTGAAAAAGTTGAGTTCCACGAACATTAATAGACCACCAATTATTTTTCATTTTTTTGCTAATGGAACACAATTTGTTTTACATGAAAATTATCAAGCACACCTTTAAAAATTATCAATGTTTATTTGAATTTATTGTTAATCGCATGCTAGAATAAATTTGTGGATTGTTCATCACCACTCTATGGTTATTTCTTTATCTAACTTTTTTTTTTGAGTTCGGTTGATGACAATAGGAACCAAAGGACATTTAGGCCCAAGAAGAATGCACCATCTGGTAATAAGGTAGTGGTATTCACCATTACTATAAATATTTTTTAAATTTCATAATTGCATAATTCCATCGTGTGGCCATAAGAGAAAACAAAGGATTCAACAACTCAAAATATTATTTTGAAATTGGATTACTTTGTCAAAAATTGTAATTGTACTAGGATTATACATGAGTATACAATGTGAAAATATCCAAAACATCATTCAACTAGCTTAACATTATTTCTTTCAATTGAGTTTGAGGCTACGCATTCATAGTTTGGTGTTTTGCTGCCTCTATCCTTCAATCTAAGCTCTTTAGAGTTGCCTCTATAAACTACAAATGTCGCCTCTTATCGTGGAGACTGCTTCTATCTACTAAATTAATGAGCTGAACCACATTTCATATTATTTTCTTACTAATTCCCTATGATAATGCCTTATTCACCAAAAAATTACATATTTTACTTGTTATGGGTAGACCTTAGAGGCTTGGATCTAGAGCTTTCACATTGCATGGTTTTGTATAAGCAGTTGGAGGGTCCTAGCTTTAGGGCCAGGGTTGCCTCTAAGCATTGCTGATGCTTAGGCATATCCCATCTTTTGCATTATTTGGTTATGCAGGGCGTACAGTTGAAGAAACACATTGATGCGACATTAGGAAATGGTAATTTGAGAGATGCTGTACGGTTGCCTCCTGGAGAGGATCTCAATGAATGGTTGGCTGTTAATAGTAAGTTTTTTATTGCAACATGTTTGTAAGAAAACTAAGTTTTCCATATTACTAAAAATCATCTTCTTTTTCACAGCTGTTGATTTCTTCAATCAGGTGAACATACTGTATGGCACTCTGATGGAGTTCTGCACGCCTTCCACATGCCCAACGATGACAGCCGGATCAAAGTAAGATGCTAGCCTTCTTGGGAACATTCATTTATATATCATTTTAGATCTATCTATTAATTTATTATACCAGGGTAACTTTGATTAGAGAAAAAATAAGCATTTCAGGTTTGAGTATAGATGGGCCGACGGAGTGCAGATCAAGAAACCTATCGAGGTTTCGGCACCAAAATATGTGGAGTATTTGATGGACTGGATTGAGGTCCAACTTGATGATGAGTCCATATTCCCTCAAAAACTTGGTAGTTACAACTTATAACATACTTCCTAGTTTAGAACCGACATTAACCATGTTAATTTTGTGTTAGGACTTAGGAGGGGTGCATTTTATCAATCATTGAATTGAACTATTTGTGCAGGAACACCTTTCCCACAAAATTTTCGAGATGTTGTGAAGACAATATTCAAGCGCCTTTTCCGTGTTTATGCTCATATTTACCACACTCATTTTCAGAAAATTGTGAGCCTCAAGGAAGAAGCCCATCTTAACACATGCTTCAAGCATTTTACATTGTTCACCTGCGTAAGTTGCATCCTGGTCTATGTACTAGCCCATTCTACATGACCATATTGGAACACACCATCTTATGATGCATTTTGTTCAATATTTGTTTTTGACCTTTTCTAACATCTGGATTTTTGAATTATACGTAGATGTTAACATATGCCTATTATATCTAGTTAGTTGTGATTGGACCGATTCCATGTGATAGAGAATGTTCAACACATGATTTTTTTCCCCGCCAATGATAAATTAATGAGTTACTTGTTAATGCTAGTTCCTAATTTTGTTCCTTCTGTAGGAGTTCAAATTGATCGACAAGGCTGAACTTGCACCACTTATTGATCTTATTGAATCCATCGTGACTGTTTGCTAAGATGTCAACAAGGAGAGTGGAACATTTTCCCTTGTTTATTTGGGCATTTTCTAGGGTACAATGAGCTGTGCATGAGAGTGAGACTGAGGCAAAAATTGCCGAAGAAAACATATTTTGCATTTATTGTTTTTTTCATCTACATGAGTTTGAGTAACATTGTCGTACTTACATATGAACCCCTGGTCCAACCAGTTAGAGGACACATTATCTACTGTGTTTGTGGAACAATATTATTCCTTTTTAACTATGGACTTATGTAACATAATTAGAGATAATAACGAATTTCTTGACACAAAAGTAAAAATCATAGATGAATGTAAACGGGAGTAAAAGAAGTGTTTCCTTTTATACAAGAATATTGTATTTTATCTCAAGTACTCCCTCTATCCCGCTTTATTAGGCCCTTCTTATTTTGGGCTAATGTTTGACCTAAAAATTTAACTAAAAAAATGTAAACTAATGTCACAAAAATTATCTTGTCGGAATGCTCTTTCAAATACAAATCCAACAGTATTTTTTTTATAGCATATACTTTATATTTTATTAGTCTATAGATGGCCGAAGTCTGGCCCAAAATACGAAGGGGCCTAATAAACCCAGACGGAGCTAGTAGTAGCTTCCACTTATCAAAGATATTTGTTGTAGTCTTTTTATTAAGGGGTCCAAAGTTGCCGTTGGAAACCATGACCACCTATAGGACCAAGGGCCCCTTGCTGGTTCGGCAGGGGGACGTCGCGTTGCACAAAGAGCAGAAGAACATGCGGCAGCGCGGCAGCGATCACACAGGCAGTTTTACCCATGTTCGGGCCGGCGTGAGTTGTAAAACCCTACTCCTACTTTGGTGGATTGATGGTGGAAGAACAGTGCTTGAGTGTAGTACACTTGCCTGGCAGGGGCGGCAGTGGCTACGCGCGTATAGGTGTGTGTGTTGTCCAACCTTCTAACCCTTTCTACGGTTGCCATGGTGATGTAGGGCGGAACCCTATGTGGATGATCTTTCACGTTGGAGCGGATCCTACGGTGGATTATGAAGAACACGCGGAAGAACAAGAGGGAAACACGTGGAGGAACGAGGGAAAACACTCAACCAACAAGGAATCGGTCACACAAATGCTAGATCACCGATCACATAGAGTGGCACAAGATTCAAGATCAACAAAGGAAAGATACAAACGGTAGCCGTTCTTCTCCGTTAGGAGGCCTTGATGGGGTCCGCCCTAGAAGGGGGTCTTGAATCCGCTTGGGGGATCTTCTCCGTAAAGGTCCTGATCTCCGAGGAGAAGTAGCCAAGTGGATGAGCAAAGGCTCTCACACAAGAATATGAGCTAATCCAATGCTAACCCTAGAAAGAGGAAGGGGATGAAGTATATATAGTCTCGGGGCGAAGGGGTACATGGGACAAGTCCCGGATACACTGCACGCAGGTAGGGGAGGCCGGACGTCCGGGCGTGGGGCCGGATGTCCGGGCTGGGGGCCGGATGTCCGGGCTTGGACGCCGGATGTAAGGGCCCTGTAGGTTTGGCCAGCTTGGCTGAGGCTGAGGTAGAGGCTCCAGGGGCCGGATGTTCGGGGTCATGGCCGGATGTCCGGGGCCTGGAAGGTGATCTTGCTCGTTTTCGTTGGTTCTTTTCATCCAAGGACTTGGCGGCTTGTCCGTCTTCACGTGCACCCTCGGGAGGTTCCCCTTGACACCTAATCATGCATAGCATATCGGACTTAGGTAGTAGCCATGTCTCGAGTGGATCATATGCGATATCAATAAGGAAGGAGGTCACCTCGTTCTCGAGAGCTCTAGCTCTAGCTCGTGTCATGGGTCCTCTTGGCTCTTGATGAGACGGTTGTGGATGCATGGGGATGATCGTGGGATGCTCCGCATCATCTCCCCCCCCCCCTTGGGAGAGATCCGACCTCGGATCTAAAGCTTCATATCCATGGAATGGTGCGAGGTCCTTGACGTTGAAGATGTCGCTCACGTTGTATTTGTCTCGAGGTAGGTCGATCTTGTAGGCGTTGTCGTTGTAGCGTGCTAGCACCTTGAAAGGTCCATCGGCTCGAGGGAGAAGCTTGGACTTGCGTTCTTTGGGGAAGCGGTCCTTGCGAAGGTGTAGCCACACGAGATCACCAATGTTGAAGACGATGGGTTGCTTGTTGGCGTTGAGCTTGGTTGCTTGACGTTGTACTTGTCGCTCAATGGTGTGCCTTGTATCTTCGTGCATCTTCTTGATGTAGCTTGCTCGTGCACTCGCATCCATGTTGGTGCGCTCTTGGAGAGGAAGTGGTAGAATGTCCAATGGGGACAACGGGTTGAAACCGTAGACAACCTCGAAGGGGGACTTGCCGGTAGTCGAATGTCTTGCACGGTTGTAGGCGTACTCGGCGATGGGTAGACATGCTTCCCATTCCTTGATGTTCTTCTTGATCAAGACACGAAGTAGAGTGGATAGTGTGCGGTTCGTCACCTCCGTTTAGCCGTCGGTTTGAGGATGGTATGCCGAGGAGAACAAGAGCTTGATTCCGAGCTTGGCGCATAGGGTCTTCCAAAAGTAACTCAAGAACTTGACATCACGATCGGAGACGATTGTCTTTGGTACGCTATGTAGTCGCAAGATTTCCCTACAAAAGAGATTTGCAACATGTGAAGCATCGTCTATCTTGTTGCAAGGTATGAAATGTGCCATCTTAGAAAATCTATCCACAACAACGAACACAGAATCCTTGCCATTTTGAGTCCTAGGCAAACCAAGTACAAAATCCATACTAATGTCTTCCCATGGTTGATATGGAATAGGAAGAGGCATGTAAAGACCATGAGATTGAGCTTTAGACTTAGCTTTGCGACATGTATAGCATCGGTTGGTGAAGCGTGAGACGTCGCGGAACATCTTGGGCCAAAAGTAGTTGTTGGAGAGTGTGGCGAATGTCTTGTCGCGTCCAAAGTGTCCCATGAGTCCGCCTCCATGAGCCTCTTGCAAAAGGAGCAAACGAAGAGAAGACTCGGGAATGCAAAGTTTGTTAGCTCTCATAAGATAACCATCCTTGATGTAATATTGTTCCCAAGACGTATGCGTCAAACACTTAGCATAAGGAGAAGCAAAAGATGGATCATTCTCATACAAGTCTTTTATATGCTCAAAACCAATAACATTCAACTCAAGTTGAGTGACAAGCATGCATATGCGTGAAAGCGCGTCGGCAACTACATTTTCTTTACCCTTAATGTACTTGATCACATAAGGAAAAGATTCAATGAATTCACTCCATTTTGCATGACGCTTGTTCAATTTAGTTTGACCTTTGAGGTACTTAAGCGTTTCATGATCACAAACTCATGAGGTCTAAGGTAATGTTCCCAAACATGTAGCACACGCACTAAACCATACAATTCTTTGTCATAGATGGGATAATTAAGTTGAGCACCGGATAGTTTTTCACTAAAATAAGCAATGGCTCGTTTTTCTTGCATCAAAACTCCGCTAATTCCGGTACCACTTGCATCACAATGAACCTCAAAAGTTTTGTCAAAATTGGGCAAAGCAAGAATCGGAGCATGAGTAAGCAAAGACTTGAGCTCATCAAAAGCGGTTGATTGCAAAGTTCCCCAAACAAAGGGAGTATTCTTCTTACTCAAGGCATGCAAAGGAGCGGCAATTGTGCTAAAAACTTTCACAAAGCGACGATAAAAACCCGCAAGACCAAGAAAACTTCGCACTTGTTGCAAATTAGTGGGTTGGGGCCACGTTTTAATTGCTTGAATTTTAGATTCATCCACATGGACACCCTTTGAGGATACTACAAAACCCAAGAAAACCACTTTGTCAACTCCAAAAGTGCATTTTTTCAAGTTTGCATAAAGACTTTCCTTGCGAAGAGTTTGCAACACAGATTTTACATGATTGATGTGCTCTTTCATGGTTTTGCTAAACACAAGAATATCATCAAAGTAAACCACAACAAAGACTCCAATATAAGGGCGAAGCACATGATGCATAAGACGCACAAAAGTACCGGGAGCTTCCGAAAGACCCATAGGCATCACTAACCATTCATATAAACCAAATTTGGTTTTGAAAGCAGTTTTCCATTCATCACCCTCTTGTATGCGGATTTGATAATAGCCACTTTTAAGGTCAATTTTTGAGAAAAAGTTGGCTCCACTAAGTTCATCAAGCATATCATCTAAGCGAGGAATGGGATGCCTATAACGGACGGTGATCGCATTCATAGGTCTACAATCGGAACACAAGCGAAAACTTCCGTCGGGCTTGGGTACAAGTATAACGGGAACGGCACAAGGGCTTAAGCTTTCACGTACATGACCGTTGTCGATTAGTTGTTGTACTTGCCGTTGAATCTCCTTGGTTTCTTCCGGATTGACGCGGTATGGAGCTTTGTTTGGTAGTGGCGCTCCGGGGATGAGGTCGATTCGATGCTCAATGCCTCGAAGAGGAGGTAGACCCGTAGGTAGCTCATCGGGAAAAACATCTTGAAATTCCTGCAAATGAGATTGAAACACCAAAGGTAGCTCGTGAATGGTGTTAGTTTTTGGTTCTCCATCCTTGCACACAAGGACAAAGTGCATCACACTCGAAGGGTTCTCACACACTTCTCTCATCTCACTTTTGGTGGCAAATAAAATGAGGTTTTTCTCTCTAGGCGAAGAGTCGCTCAAATTTGGCTTGTGGCTCTCACTCACTTTTGGGTGGATCACTTTCTCACTCTTTTCTCTATGATGGGTGACTTGTTTGTCGGCTATCACTTGACTAGGAGACATAGGTCGTAGCACATATTCTTTCCCTTTCATCTTGAAGCTATAGTGATTGGTACGCCCATTGTGTATGACACCACGGTCGAATTGCCATGGTCGACCAAGAAGTAGGTGACAAACG
>CAJFDF010001150.1:14550-26454 GCA_904067115.1 Aegilops sharonensis
GGGTTTGACAACCATAGAAATCGGTTTGGGACCCCAAAACGGTGAGTAATTGTCAATGAAAGAGCCCAGAATCGGACAAACCTAGGATTAGTGATGAACGATATATAAACTCACCAGGGGGTTTGTCAATCCTGGAAATCGCTCAGGGACCCCAAATCAGTGAGTAATAGTCCATGAAACAAGCCAGAATCGATCAAAACTGCGATTGTTGATGACCGACACGTAAGCGCACGTTGGAGTTCAACAACAATGGAAATCGCTTTGGGACACCAAAACGGCGAGTAATAGTCCACGAAAAGGGTCAGAATCGACAAAAAACGGGAGTCTTGATGAACGAGACGTAAGCGCACCTTGAGGTTCAACAACTATGGAAATCGCTTCGGGGCCCCAAAACGGTGAGTAATAGTCTACGAAATGGGTCAGAATTGGCCAAAACTGTGAGTGTTGACGACGGACACGTAAATGCACCCCGGGGATCATCAATTGTGGAAATAGCTCTAGGACCCCAAAACGGTGAGTAAGTGTCCATGAAACAGACCGAAATTGGCCAAAATTGTGAGTGTTGATGACCAACACGTAAACGCACCTAGGGGTTCGTCAATCGTGGAAATCACTTCGGGACCCAAAACTAAGTAATAGTCCAAGAAACGGGCCAGAATCGGCCCAAACTTCGAGTCTTGACGACCAACACGTATGCAATCCTTGGGGTTCGACAGCCATAGAAATTGCTTTGGGACCCCAAAACGGTGAGTAATAGTCCATGAAAGAGCCCTGAATCGGACAAACATAGGATTATTGATGAACTGTATATAAACTCACCCTATGGTTCGTCAACCATGGAAATCGCTTAGGGACCCCAAATCAGTGAGTAATAGTCCATGAAACGGGCCAGAATCGGTCAAAACTGTGATTGTTGATGACCGACACGAAAGCGCACCTTGGGGTTCAACAACAATGGAAAACGTTTTGGGACACGAAAACGGCAAGTAATAGTCCACGAAACGGGTCAAAATCGACAAAAACCGCGAGTGTTGATGACCGACACGAAAACTTACCCCGGGGTTTGTCAATCGTGAAAATCTCTCCGGGACCCCAAAATAGTGAGTAATAGTACACGAAACGGGCCAGAATCCGGCAAAACTGTGAATTTTGATGAACGCCACGTAAGCTCACTTTCAGGTTCAACAACTATGGAAATCCCTTCGGGACCCCAAAACGGTGAGTAATAGTCCACGAAACGGTTCAGAATTGGCCAAAACTATGAGTGTTGACGACGGACACGTAAACGAGCCCCGGGGATCGTCAATCATGGAACTCGCTCTGGGACCCCAAAAGGGTGAGTGATAGTCCATGAAACCGACCAGAATAGGCTAAAATTGTGAGTGTTGATGACGGACACGTAAACACACCCAGGTGTTCGTCAATCATGGAAATCACTTTGGCACCCCAATAAACTAGGTAACAGTCCAAGAAATGGGCTAGAATCGGCCCGAACTTCGAGTCTTGACGACCAACACGTAAGCAGACATTGGGGTTCCACAACCATAGAAATCGCTTTGGGACCCCAAAACGGTGAGTAATAGTCCATGAAAGAACCCAGAATCGGACAAACCTAGGATTGTTGATGAACGGTATATAAACTCACCTCGGGGTTCGTCAACCATGGAAATCGCTCAGGGACCCCAAATCAGTGAGTAATAGTCCATGAAACGGGCCAGAATTGGTCAAAACTCCGATTGTTGATGACCGACACGTAAGGGCACCTTGGGGTTCAACAACCATGGAAATCGCTTTGGGACACCAGAATGATGAGTAATAGTCCGAAACGGGTCAGAGTCGACCAAAAATGTGAGTGTTGATGACCGACACGTAAACTCACCGCGGGGTTCGTCAATCATGCAAATCACTCCGGGACCCCAAAACAGTGATTAATAGTCCATGAAACAGGCTATAATCGGCCAAACATGCGAGTGTTGATGACCGACACGTAAGCGCACCTTGGGGTTCGATAACTATGGAAATCGCTTCGGGACCCCAAAATTACGAGTAATAGTCCACGAAACGGGTCAGAATTGGCCAAAAATGTGAGTGTTGACGACGGACATGTAAACGCGCCTCGAGGATCATCAACCGTGGAACTCGCTCTGGGACCCCAAAACGGTGAGTACTAGTCCACGAAACGGGCCAGAATTGGCCAAAATTGTGAGTGGTGATGACCGACATGTAAACGCACCCGGGTATTCGTCAATCGTGGAAATAACTTCTGGACCCCAATAAACTAAGTAATAGTCCAAGAAACGGGCTAGAATAAGCCCAAACTGCGAGTCTTCACGACCAACACGTAAGCACACCATTGGGGTTTGACAACCATAGAAATCGCTTTGGGACCCCAAAACGGTGAGTAATAGTCCATGAAACCGACCAGAATTGGCTAAAATTGTGAGTGTTGATGACGGACACGTAAACACACCCAGCTGTTCGTCAATCATGGAAATCACTTTGGCACCCCAACAAACTAGGTAACAGTCCAAGAAATGGGCTAGAATCGGACCGAACTTCGAGTCTTGACGACCAACACGTAAGCGGACATTGGGGTTCAACAACCATAGAAATCGCTTTGGGACCCCAAAACGGTGAGTAATAGTCAATGAAAGAGCCCAGAATCGGACAAACCTAGGATTAGTGATGAACGATATATAAACTCACCCGGGGGTTTGTCCATCCTGGAAATCGCTCAGGGACCCCAAATCAGTGAGTAATAGTCCATGAAACGGCCAGAATTGGTCAAAACTCCGATTGTTGATGACCGACACGTAAGCGCACCTTGGGGTTCAACAACCATGGAAATCGCTTTGGGAGACCAAAATGGTGAGTAATAGTCCGAAACATGTCAAAATCGACAAAAACCGTGAGTGTTGATGACCCCAAAACGGTGAGTAATAGTCCACGAAACGGGCCAGAATTGGCCAAAATTGTGAGTGTTGATGACCGACTTGTAAACGCACCAGGTGTTCGTCAATCATGGAAATCACTTTGGGACCCCAAAACTAAGTAATAGTCCAAGAAACAGGCTAGAATCAGCCCAAACTGCGAGTCTTGATGACCAACACGTAATCAGATCTTGGGGTTCGACAACCATAGAAATCGCTTTGGGACCCCAAATCGGTGAGTAATAGTCCATGAAACGGGCCAGAATAGGTCAAAACAGCGATTGTTTATGACCGACACAGAAGCGCACGTTGGGGTTCAACAACCATGGAATTCGCTTTGGGACACCAAAACGGTGAGTAATAGTCCACGAAACGGGTTAGAATGGACAAAAACCGCGAGTGTTGATGACCGACACAAAATCTCACCTCGGGGTTCGTCAATCGTGCAAATCACTCCGGGACCCCAAAACAGTGATTAATAGTCCACGAAATGGGCCAGAATCGGCCAAACATGCGAGTGCTGATGACCGACACGTAAGCGCACCTTGGGGTTCGACCAACTATGGAAATCGCTTCGGGACCCCAAAACTGTGAGTAATAGTCCACGAAACGGGTCAGAATTGGCCAAAACTGTGAGTGTTCACGACGGACACGTAAACGCGCCTCGGGGATCATCAATCGTGGAACTCGCTCTGGGACCCCAAAACGGTGAGTAATATACACGAAACGGGCCAGAATTGGCCAAAAATGTGAGTGGTGATGACCGACATGTAAACGCACCCAGGTATTTGTCAATCGTGGAAATCACTTCGGGACCCCAATAAACTAAGTAATAGTCCAAGAAACGGGCTAGAATCAGCCGAAACTACGAGTCTTCACGACCAACACGTAAGCACACCATTGGGGTTTGACAACCATAGAAATCGCTTTGGGACCCCAAAACGGTGAGTAATAGTCAATGAAAGAGCCCAGAATCGGAGAAACCTAGGATTAGTGATGAACGATATATAAACTCACCCGGGGGTTCGTCAATCATGGAAATCGCTCAGGGGCCCGAAATCAGTGAGTAATAGTCCATGAAACAGGCCAGAATCGATAAAAACTGCGATTGTTGATGACCGACACGTAAGTGCACGTTGGGGTTCAACAACCATGGAAATCGGTTTGGGACACCAAAACGGCGAGTAATAGTCCACGAAACGGGTCAGAATCGACAAAATACGGGAGTCTTGATGAACGACACGTAAGCGCACCTTGAGGTTCAACAACTATGGAAATCGCTTTGGGGCCCCAAAACGGTGAGTAATGGTCTACGAAACGGGTCAGAATTGGCCAAAACTGTGAGTGTTGACGACGGACACGTAAATGCACCCCGGGGATCGTCAATTGTGGAAATAGCTCTAGGACCCCAAAACGGCGAGTAAGTGTCCATGAAACAGACCGAAATTGGCCAAAATTGTGAGTGTTGATGACCAACACGTAACCGCACCTAGGGGTTCGTCAATCATGGAAATCACTTCGGGACCCAAAACTAAGTAATAGTCCAAGAAACGGGCCAGAATCGGCCCAAACTTCGAGTCTTGACGACCAACACGTATGCAAACCGTGGGGTTTGACAACCATAGAAATCGCTTTGGGACCCCAAAACGGTGAGTAATTGTCCATGAAAGAGCCCTGAATTGGACAAACCTAGGATTATTGATGAACGGTATATAAACTCACCCTATGGTTCGTCAACCATGGAAATCGCTCAGGGACCCCAAATCAGTGAGTAATAGTCCATGAAACGGGCCAGAATCGGTCAAAACTGTGATTGTTGATGACCGACACGAAAGCGCACCTTGGGGTTCAACAACCATGGAAAACGTTTTGGGACACGAAAACGGCAACTAATAATCCACGAAACGGGTCAAAATCGACAAAAACCGAGTAATAGTACACGAAACGGGCCAGAATCCGGCAAAACTGTGAATTTTGATGAACGCCACGTAAGCGCACCTTCAGGTTCAACAACTATGGAAATCGCTTCGGGACCCCAAAACGGTGAGTAATAGTCCACGAAACGGTTCAGAATTGGCCAAAACTATGAGTGTTGACGACGGACACGTAAACGCGCCCCAGGGATCGTCAATCGTGGAACTCTCCCTAGGACCCCAAAACGGTGAGTAATAGTCCACGAAACCGACCAGAATTGGCTAAAATTGTGAGTGTTGAAGACGGACACGTAAACACACCCAGGTGTTCGTCAATCATGGAAATCACTTTGGCACCCCAATAAACTAGGTAACAGTCCAAGAAATGGGCTAGAATCGGCCCGAACTTCCAATCTTGACGACCAACACGTAAGCAGACATTGGGGTTCGACGACCATAGAAATCGCTTTGGGAACCCAAAACGGTGAGTAATAGTCCATGAAAGAACCCAGAATCGGACAAACCTACGATTATTGATGAACGGTATATAAACTCACCTCGGGGTTCGTCAACCATGGAAATCGCTCAGGGACCCCAAATCAGTGAGTAATAGTCCATGAAACGGGACAGAATTGGTCAAAACTCCGATTGTTGATGACCGACACGTAAGCGCACCTTGGGGTTCAACAACCATGGAAATCGCTTTGGGACACCAAAATGATGAGTAATAGTCTGAAACGGGTCAGAGTCGACAAAAAATGCGAGTGTTGATGACCGACACGTAAACTCACCCCGGGGTTCGTCAATCATGGAAATCACTCCGGGACCCCAAAACAGTGATTAATAGTCCATGAAACGGGCTAGAATCGGCCAAACATGCGAGTGCTGATGACCAACACGTAAGCGCACCTTGGGGTTCGACAACTATGGAACTCGCTTCGGGACACCAAAATTGCGAGTACTAGTCCACGAAACGAGTCAGAATTGGCCAAAACTGTGAGTGTTGACGACGGACACGTAAACGCTCCCCGGGGTTCGTCAATCATGGAAATCACTCCGGGACCCCAAACCAGTGATTAATAGTCCATGAAACGGGCTAGAATCGGCCAAACGTGCGAGTGCTGATGACCAACACGTAAGCGCACCTTGGGGTGCGACAACTATGGAAATCGCTTCGGGACCCCAAAAGTGCGAGTAATGGTCCACGAAACGAGTCAGAATTGGCCAAAACTGTGAGTGTTGACGACGGACACGTAAACGCTCCCCGGGGTTCGTCAATCATGGAAATCACTCCGGGACCCCAAACCAGTGATTAATAGTCCATGAAACGGGCTAGAATCGGCCAAACGTGCGAGTGCTGATGACCAACACGTAAGCGCACCTTGGGGTGCGACAACTATGGAAATCGCTTCGGGACCCCAAAACGGTGAGTAATAGTCCATGAAACGGGACAGAATTGGTCAAAACTCCGCTTGTTGATGACCGACACGTAAGCGCACCTTGGGGTTCAACAACCATGGAAATCGCTTTGGGACACCAAAATGATGAGTAATAGTCTGAAACGGGTCAGAGTCGACAAAAAATGCGAGTGTTGATGACCGACACGTAAACTCACCCCGGGGTTCGTCAATCATGGAAATCACTCCGGGACCCCAAAACAGTGATTAATAGTCCATGAAACGGGCTAGAATCGGCCAAACATGCGAGTGCTGATGACCAACACGTAAGCGCACCTTGGGGTTCGACAACTATGGAAATCGCTTCGGGACCCCAAAATTGCGAGTAATAGTCCACGAAACGAGTCAGAATTGGCCAAAACTGTGAGTGTTGACGACGGACACGTAAACGCACCTCGAGGATCATCAATCGTGGAACTCCCTCTGGAACCCCAAAACGGTGAGTACTAGTCCACGAAACGGGCCAGAATTGGCCAAAATTGTGAGTGGTGATCACCGACATGTAAACGCACCCAGGTATTCGTCAATCGTGGAAATCACTTCGGGACCCCAATAAACTAAGTAATAGTCCAAGAAACAGGCTAGAATCAGCCCAAACTGCGAGTCTTCACGACCAACACGTAATCACACCATTGGGGTTTGACAACCATAGAAATAGCTTTGGGACCCCAAAACGGTGAGTAATAGTCAATGAAAGAGCCCAGAATCGGACAAACCTAGGTTTAGTGATGAACGATATATAAACTCACCCGGGGTTCGTCAATCCTGGAAATCGCTCGGGGACCCCAAATCAGTGAGTAATAGTCCATGAAACAGGCCAGAATCGATCAAAACTACGATTGTTGATGACCGACACATAAGCGCACGTTGGGGTTCAACAACCATGGAAATCGCTTTGGGACACCAAAACGGCGAGTAATAGTCCACGAAACGGGTCAGAATCGACAAAAAACGGGAGTGTTGATGAACGACACGTAAGCGCACCTTGAGGTTCAACAACTATGGAAATCGCTTTGTGGCCCCAAAACGGTGAGTAATAGTCTACGAAACGGGTCAGAATTGGCCAAAACTGTGAGTGTTGACGATGGACACGTAAATGCACCCCGGGGATCGTCAATTGTGGAAATAGCTCTAGGACCCCAAAACGTTGAGTAAGTGTCCATTAAACAGACCGAAATTGGCCAAAGTTGTGAGTGTTGATGACCAACACGTAAACGCACCTAGGGGTTCGTCAAATCGTGGAAATCACTTCGGGACCCAAAACTAAGTAATAGTCCAAGAAACGGGCCAGAATCGGCCCAAACTTTGAGTCTTGACGACCAACACGTATGCAAACCTTGGGGTTCGACAGCCATAGAAATCGCTTTGGGACCCCAAAACGGTGAGTAATGGTCCATGAAAGAGCCCTGAATCGGACAAACCTAGGATTATTGATGAACGGTATATAAACTCACCCTATGGTTCGTCAACCATGGAAATCGCTCAGGGACCCCAAATCAGTGAGTAATAGTCCATGAAACGGGCCAGAATCGGTCAAAACTGTGATTGTTGATGACCGACGCGAAAGCGCACCTTGGGGTTCAACAACCATGGAAAACGTTTTGGGACACGAAAACGGCAAGTAATAATCCACGAAACGGGTCAAAATCGACAAAAACCGCGAGTATTGATGACCGACACGAGAACTTACCCCGGGGTTTGTCAATCGTGAAAATCACTCCGGGACCCCAAAATAGTGAGTAATAGTACACGAAACGGGCCAGAATCCAGCAAAACTGTGAATTTTGATGAACGCCGCATAAGCGCACCTTCAGGTTCAACAACTATGGAAATCGCTTCGGGACACCAAAACGGTGAGTAATAGTCCACGAAACGGTTCAGAATTGGCCAAAACTATGAGTGTTGACGACGGACACGTAAACGCGCCCCGGGGATCGTCAATCGTGGAACTCTCTCTGGAACCCAAAACGGTGAGTAATAGTCCATGAAAGAACCCTGAATCGGACAAACCTAGGATTATTGATGATCGGTATATAAACTCACCTCGGGGTTCGTCAACCATGGAAATCGCTCAGGGACCCCAAATCAGTGAGTAATAGTCCATGAAACGGGCCAGAATTGGTCAAAACTCCGATTGTTGATGACCGACACGTAAGCGCACCTTGGGGTTCAACAACCATGGAAAACGTTTTGGGACACGAAAACGGCAAGTAATAATCCACGAAACGGGTCAAAATCGACAAAAACCGCGAGTATTGATGACCGACACGAGAACTTACCCCGGGGTTTGTCAATCGTGAAAATCACTCCGGGACCCCAAAATAGTGAGTAATAGTACACGAAACGGGCCAGAATCCAGCAAAACTGTGAATTTTGATGAACGCCGCATAAGCGCACCTTCAGGTTCAACAACTATGGAAATCGCTTCGGGACACCAAAACGGTGAGTAATAGTCCACGAAACGGTTCAGAATTGGCCAAAACTATGAGTGTTGACGACGGACACGTAAACGCGCCCCGGGGATCGTCAATCGTGGAACTCTCTCTGGAACCCAAAACGGTGAGTAATAGTCCATGAAAGAACCCTGAATCGGACAAACCTAGGATTATTGATGATCGGTATATAAACTCACCTCGGGGTTCGTCAACCATGGAAATCGCTCAGGGACCCCAAATCTGTGAGTAATAGTCCAAGAAACGGGCCAGAATTGGTCAAAACTCCGATTGTTGATGACCGACACGTAAGCACACCTTGGTGTTCAACAACCATGGAAATCGCTTTGGGACACCAGAATGATGAGTAATAGTCCGAAACGGGTCAGAGTCGACAAAAAATGCGAGTGTTGATGACCGACACGTAAACTCACCCCGGGGTTCGTCAATCATGGAAATCACTCCGGGACCCCAAAACAGTGATTAATAGTCCATGAAACGGGCTAGAATCGGCCAAACATGCGAGTGCTGATGACCAACACGTAAGCGCACCTTGGGGTTCGACAACTATGGAAATCGCTTCGGGACCCCAAAATTGCGAGTAATAGTCCACGAAACGGGTCAGAATTGGCCAAAACTGTGAGTGTTGACGACGGACACGTAAACGCACCTCGAGGATCATCAATCGTGGAACTCCCTCTGGAACCCCAAAACGGTGAGTACTAGTCCACGAAACGGGCCAGAATTGGCCAAAATTGTGAGTGGTGATGACCAACATGTAAACGCACCCAGGTATTCGTCAATCGTGGAAATCATTTCGGGACCCCAATAAACTAAGTAATAGTCCAAGAAACAGGCTAGAATCAGCCCAAACTGCGAGTCTTCACGACCAACACGTAATCACACCATTGGGGTTTGACAACCATAGAAATCGCTTTGGGACCCCAAAACGGTGAGTAATAGTCAATGAAAGAGCCCAGAATCGGACAAACCTAGGTTTATTGATGAACGATATATAAACTCACCCGGGGGTTCGTCAATCCTGGAAATCGCTCGGGGACCCCAAATCAGTGAGTAATAGTCCATGAAACAGGCCAGAATCGATCAAAACTACGATTGTTGATGACCGACACATAAGCGCACGTTGGGGTTCAACAACCATGGAAATCGCTTTGGGACACCAAAACGGCGAGTAATAGTCCACGAAACGGGTCAGAATCGACAAAAAACGGGAGTGTTGATGAACGACACGTAAGCGCACCTTGAGGTTCAACAACTATGGAAATCGCTTTGGGGCCCCGAAACGGTGAGTAATAGTCTACGAAACGGGTCAGAATTGGCCAAAACTATGAGTGTTGACGACGGACACGTAAATGCACCCCGGGGATCGTCAATTGTGGAAATAGCTCTAGGACCCCAAAACGGTGAGTAAGTGTCCATGAAACAGACCAAAATTGGCCAAAATTGTGAGTGTTGATGACCAACACGTAAACGCACCCAGGGGTTCGTCAATCGTGGAAATCACTTCGGGACCCAAAACTAAGTAATAGTCCAAGAAACGGGCCAGAATCGACCCAAACTTCGAGTCTTGACGACCAACACGTATGCAAACCTTGGGGTTCGACAGCCATAGAAATTGCTTTGGGACCCCAAAACGGTGAGTAATAGTCCATGAAAGAGCCCTGAATCGAACAAACCTAGGATTATTGATGAACGGTATATAAACTCACCCTATGGTTCGTCAACCATGGAAATCGCTTAGGGACCCCAAATCAGTGAGTAATAGTCCATGAAACGGGCCAGAATCGGTCAAAACTGTGATTGTTGATGACCGACATGAAAGCGCACCTTGGGGTTCAACAACAATGGAAAACGCTTTGGGACACGAAAACGGGTCAAAATCGACAAAAACCGCGAGTGTTGATGACCGACACGAAAACTTACCCCGGGGTTTGTCAATCGTGAAAATCACTCCGGGACCCCAAAATAGTGAGTAATAGTACACGAAACGGGCCAGAATCCGGCAAAACTGTGAATTTTGATGAACGCCACGTAAGCGCACCTTCAGGTTCAACAACTATGGAAATCGCTTCGGGACCCCAAAACGGTGAGTAATAGTCCACGAAACGGTTCAGAATTGGCCAAAATTTGAGTGTTGACGACGGACACGTAAACACGCCCCGGGGATCTTCAATCGTGGAACTCGCTCTCGGACCCCAAAACGGTGAGTAATAGTCCACGAAACCGACCAGAATTGGCTAAATTGTGAGTGTTGATGACGGACATGTAAACACACCCAGGTGTTTGTCAATCATGGAAATCACTTTGGCACCCCAATAAACTAGGTAACAGTCCAAGAAATGGGCTAGAATCGGCCCGAACTTCGAGTCTTGACGACCAACACGTAAGCAGACATTGGGGTTCGACAACCATAGAAATCGCTTTGGGGCCCCAAAACGGTGAGTAATAGTCCATAAAGAACCCAGAATCGGACAAACCTAGGATTCTTGATGAACGGTATATAAACTCACCTCGGGGTTCGTCAACCATGGAAATCGCTCAGGGACCCCAAATCAGTGAGTAATAGTCCAAGAAACGGGCCAGAATTGGTCAAAACTCCGATTGTTGATGACCGACACGTAAGCACACCTTGGGGTTCAACAACCATGGAAATCGCTTTGGGACACCAAAATGATGAGTAATAGTCCGAAACGGGTCAGAGTCGACAAAAAATGCGAGTGTTGATGACCGACACGTAAACTCACCCCGGGGTTCTGTTGGGGAACGTAGTAATTTCAAAAAATTTCCTACGATCACGCAAGACCATGGTGATGGCATAGCAACGAGAGGGGAGAGTGTCCGTCCACGTACCCTCGTAGACCGAAAGCGGAAGCGTTATAACAACGCGGTTGATGTAGTCGTACGTCTCCACGATCCGACCGATCCAAGCACCGAACGTACGGCACCTCCGAGTTCTGCACACGTTCAGCTCGATGACGATCCCCGGACTCCGATCCAGCAAAGTGTCGGGGATGAGTTCCGTCAGCACGACGGCGTGGTGACGATGTTGATGCTCCACCGACGCAGGGCTTCGCCTAAGCTCCGCGACGATATGACTTCTCCGGCGCAGGGCTTCGCCTAAGCTCCGCGACGATATGACCGAAGTGGAATA
>CAJFDF010001151.1:7438-20387 GCA_904067115.1 Aegilops sharonensis
GACCAGAAGAGCTTCGTCTCTGTCACTGAAGAAATTGACTGAACTGTATGAGATTTCCAAAAGCTTCACTCGAAGGGATTGGTAGGTGTAGGATTTTGAGTTGAGCATCACATGGAAATTTTTCCTTAGTATTTCCTCGACCCCCTTTAACAGTACGGTGTTTCCTATGACTCAAGAAAGAGAAAATGAAACTACAAAAACAAAAGTCTTCACGCTTCATGTTCCTCAAACGAATACCAAGTCTTCAAGGTCACACCAATTTCTTCACTTTCAAAGTCTTCAGAAAATCAAAGTCTTCAGATGAAGAACTTCATTTTTAGGGATCGACTTTCTCTGTAAATATCAAACTCCTCATAGACTTATAGACCTGTGTACACTCACAAACGCATTAGTTACTTAACCTATAAGTCTTCAATACACCAAAATCACTAAGGGGCACTAGATGCACTTACAGGGATGCCTAGAGAACAAGCCCCCTATCCTGGCACAGGGCCTGGATGTAGCAACTGGATGAACCTCACCTCAGGTTTGCGGCCAAGAGAGATGCACAGGCGGATCGTTGACATGAGGAAGTGCCTCGTACCCAAATCGACGAGCCTGGATCGAGCCACAAGCAGAGCAAGCGTCACAAGAAGTAGATGATGATTAGATGATTGTTTATGCTAGTTAATCATGCATGTAATATATAGTTTACTTTATTGGTGTGTGGAAATGTCATGTGTTTAGTATCCACCTATGTAATTATGCATGTAATAGTTTCCTTTGGTGTGTGCAAATGCCATGGTTGTAGTAGCCACCTATGTAAGTGGATGTTTAATTTGGTTTTGCAAGCATGTCCTTATAAGTGTGTGTGTGTGTGTGTGTGTGTGTGTGGGTGTGTGTGTGTGTGTGTGTGTGTGTGTGGGTGTGTGTGTGTGTGTGTGTGTGTGTGTGGGTGTGTGTGTGTGTGTGTGTGTGTGTGTGGGTGTGTGTGTGTGTGTGTGTGTGTGTGTGGGTGTGTGTGTGTGTGTGTGTGTGTGTGTGGGTGTGTGTGTGTGTGTGTGTGTGTGTGTGGGTGTGTGTGTGTGTGTGTGTGTGTGTGTGGGTGTGTGTGTGTGTGTGTGTGTGTGTGTGGGTGTGTGTGTGTGTGTGTGTGTGTGTGTGGGTGTGTGTGTGTGTGTGTGTGTGTGTGTGGGTGTGTGTGTGTGTGTGTGTGTGTGTGTGGGTGTGTGTGTGTGTGTGTGTGTGTGTGTGGGTGTGTGTGTGTGTGTGTGTGTGTGTGTGGGTGTGTGTGTGTGTGTGTGTGTGTGTGTGGGTGTGTGTGTGTGTGTGTGTGTGTGTGTGGGTGTGTGTGTGTGTGTGTGTGTGTGTGTGGGTGTGTGTGTGTGTGTGTGTGTGTGTGTGGGTGTGTGTGTGTGTGTGTGTGTGTGTGTGGGTGTGTGTGTGTGTGTGTGTGTGTGTGTGGGTGTGTGTGTGTGTGTGTGTGTGTGTGTGGGTGTGTGTGTGTGTGTGTGTGTGTGTGTGGGTGTGTGTGTGTGTGTGTGTGTGTGTGTGGGTGTGTGTGTGTGTGTGTGTGTGTGTGTGGGTGTGTGTGTGTGTGTGTGTGTGTGTGTGGGTGTGTGTGTGTGTGTGTGTGTGTGTGTGGGTGTGTGTGTGTGTGTGTGTGTGTGTGTGGGTGTGTGTGTGTGTGTGTGTGTGTGTGTGGGTGTGTGTGTGTGTGTGTGTGTGTGTGTGGGTGTGTGTGTGTGTGTGTGTGTGTGTGTGGGTGTGTGTGTGTGTGTGTGTGTGTGTGTGTGTGTGTGTGTTGTTGTTCTGTATGCAATCCCATCGCACAACACACACGTCTTGTTAAGTTGAACCGTTTCTGTTCTCTTGTGTCAACGCAAACAGTTCTTCCGAGTGAACCGCATGCCGTATATCGCACACACCTTCATCTGGCTGACCATTTCTTTTGTGTTGCCTAATCACAAACAGTTCATCCGAGTGAACCGTATGCTGTATATCGCACACACCATCTGGCTGCCTGTTTCTTTTGTTCCTCCTCATCGAAAGCGGTTAATTGAACTGAACCGTATGCCCTGAATCACACACGCAACTAAAATCTGAACCGTGTTTGATGCATCCTCCATCGCAAACGTTTTGCACCTTTTTTGACGGTTTTTTACACCACCGTTCGCGATTACGGCATCGCACATAGTTTCGTCGAAGGGTCTCTTATCGTAGTGTCGCGTTAGCAGCATCCTGCAGTAGTGTAATCTGCGAATATTTTTTCCTTGCACACCATACTGCTTGGTGATGGAAGAATTGGGTGTTGTGATCTCCTTCTTTTAACCAAGTTATTCTACTACGATGTAGCCAAATCATCTCTTCTCTATACAAAAGTTCGTCTAGCTTTTCCAATTCCTACCTGATCAAAAGACGGTCGCTACAAGAAAGTTGCAGCGACTCTAGCTTCCGTCTCAACATATTTATTTGTTTTTGTACATGTCCAAAGTTTTCCTTGCTCCATTTCTTTAATTCTCGCATGACAGCACAAAGAGAGGCTTCCACCGTGGATAGGTTGCCCCTGGGACATGTGCGATCCCATGCCCTCGAAATCACCTCCTGTAATTTAGGATCATGCTCCCACATTATTTCATACTTTGGACTTCCCTTACTACATTTATCCTCAACTTCCTCCACATGCAACAGAAGGGGGCAGTGGTCCGAGCGTGGTGAGACCAAGTGTTGCACCCTTGCAAACGGGAACATGTCTCTCCAGTCATCATTAGCACATGCCCGGTCTAGTCGGACACGAATGTTACATTGATCCCACTGGCCATTTATCAAAGGTGAACGGTGCCCCAGAGAAACCGAGATCCATAAGCTCACAGACTATGAGTGCATCTCTAAAAGCTTCCATCTGACTTTCACTACGGTTCGTTCTCGAGAAGTGTTCATGCTGTCATAGGGCTTCATTGAATTCCCCACATACTAGCCATGGCAAGTTTGAAACTCCCTTCAGTTTACCTAGGTGATCCCACATGCATTGACGGTGCTCCACACGAGGCTCACAAGAGACAAAAGTTGTTCTCCATGATTTTCCAGATCCTTGATCAACAATGCCCACATCAATATATCTCTTGCACGAATCAAGTGTTGTCACCTGGAGGGAATCATCCCAAAACAGAGCAAAGCCCCCTCCACGGCCTTCACAATCAACACCACAGAAACCTCTTAGGCCCAACTTCCATTTTATCGTTTCAGCTTTGGCAGATGATTGCCTCGTTTCAGACAGGAAGACGAACCTCAGGGAATGGGCTTTTGCAAGAGCCCCAACCTCTCGAACTGTCTGGCGGTTCCCACTCCCCGGCAGTTCCATATTAAGTAACTCATTGTGATTGGCGACACTCCTCCATGGAGCCCGCCTTAAGATTGGTAGAACCTGAATCCTCGCCATCGTGCTTTGCACGCTTGCTGCCCGTGCTAGAACACGGTGAAGCTTAATCAGCTACTTTACCCTATTTGCCATCAGTAAACAGCAGCAGATTACCCCCATTGACTGCATTTGCTGCTCCTATTTTGACTGCTGAAATATCATCCAAATTCAGACGTTTACGGGATGATCTGTTCAGCTCCATATCAGCCATATTTGGTAACTTTACAAGGCTTGTTGCAGTATCATTCATATCCCCATCTATAGTGGGATCATCTTTCTTACTCAAGGGTTTTCCCCCTTCAGATCGGGGCTCACCTCCATATCAACACGGCTTGGTTCCCAATCAGGGCGAGCACATATTGGAGGTTCAGCATATAGATAGTCACTGAGCTTTAAATCTTTCTCTGCAAAAACCCCATTGCCACACTCTTTGTGCTCATGTCCTATGACACCACACGCTTTGCAGAACCTTGCTAATTTTTCATACCTCACAGCATAGACATTGCATACTTTAGCTTTCACCACACTTACAAATTTTGTGAGAGGTTTCCTCATGTCATGCTTGACACACACACGGATGTAATCACCCCTGGAGTTGACGGTGATTCTGACTTCCAGCACTTCTCCAGCGTTTTTCAGAAGCTTCTCCACCATATCCTTTCCACAACAACCATCAGGAAGTTTGTGGATTTGTAGCCAGATGGGCATATGGACGTTTAACACTTCATCGGAGTTCATAAACCCATCATAGGGTGCTAGTAGCACCGCCAAGTTGCGGAACAACCATGGCCCCTGAAACATCATACGATCCCAATCACCAAGGAAAGAGGCTTGGACAACGAACAAATTTTGACCAATTCATCTGAAGTGGACCGGTTGGGCAGTATTCCATGGCGCTCGCATATCTCGGAAGAAGGAGGCTTGGCTGAAGTTCTTGGTGGTGTGAACCTTGGCTAGGGTAAGCCAGCGAATTTCCTCCAAGAGGTAGGGAACTTCTTCATCAATAACGACATCATCAAACTCCTCCTCGTGGAGGTCCAACTTCTCAAAAAAGTCCCCGAGATCATCAGCGGCAGGACCCTGAGATCCGCCATGGTTAGAGGATTGTGCATCCGCTGTTGTCTCCGGTAACGAGGAGGCGTAACGGAACGGTGGAAACCCACAAGACGCGCAAGACTTAGGGCTTTGATGATTGATGGGAGTCACAATCTGTAGGAATCACGGCGAGGATCGCCAGGACGAGGTGGACTTACGACGAGGGAGTCGCCGCTAGGAAAGGAAACCCTAGGCACCGCCAGGGAAAAAAGTAAGAACCATGGTTAGCTTTCCTGATATTGCTCTTTTCTGGAATGACCAATGGAACCATGGTAACTCTGTCACACCTTTGCAACTGTGTTTCAAGAGAATTTTCTCTTATGCAAAGGACCAACTTATCACTGTCAAGGAGGTGATTAATTATGATAATTTGCTATCACTGTTCCATTTGCCTATGTCTGATATGGCCTTTCAGGAGTTGTATCATATTACATATATTTTCTCTTATATCCAACTTCAGAATATGGATGATGTTTAGTTTTGGAGAGGCGGTGATAAAACATACACAACCAAAAGGTATTATGATCTTATATACTCTCCTATTCGGTCAAATCCTTTATTATCCTGGGCATTGAAAAGTTGTTGCACAATGAAAATCAAAGTTTTTTGCATGGATGATGATTATGGACAGAGTTAATACCAAATATATGCTTCAGAGGAGGCATTGGAATATTTTAGATGGGCATGTGTGTGTACTTTGGCCTGCACACTCTAAAGAGGACAGGGATCATTTATTCTTTACATGCAATTTTGAGTGAGGATTTGGAATTATCTCCAAATACAATGGTCTGATGGGCATGACATGTGTGAAATAGCCTTTCAGGCTAGGAGGGATTTTGGCATGCCTTTCTTTGCTAAAGTAGTTTTCACTGCGTGCTGGGATATCTGGACAGTGATGAATGATAAACTTATCAGGAATGAGAGACCTTCTTTTGCTAAATGGAGATCTGGTTTTGTTAGGGACATGTCACTGCTTGCTTATTGAATTAAAGCCAGATTCAAGGATGACTTAATTAGATGAGTAACTCACTTGCCTCCTTGATTTCTTTTTTACTTTTAGATTAGTGTTCTCTTTCATCTTTTTGGGGTTATTTACCCTTGTAATTATTTTTGGTATGGGGTGTTAGCCCTTGTAATCTTCTTCGTCTTCTTTCTATTTTTCTTTCTCCTTGTACCCAACAAGGTTGTGGGGCTTTGCCCTGCAGTTCAATTGTCAAAAAAAGATAGTTCGGTGGATGACAATTTAAATGCATATTCGTATAATGATCTTTAACGCGGAATTGTTGATGGTATTTTTTCGAAAGCTTGTACCCAAACTAAGCAAGAACTTGAGGAGGTTTCACTCAAGTTTGTATCAAGCAGCTCAAACAGACAATGGTCGAGATATACATATCGGCCTAAGCATAAAAAATTATCGTCGGAATGTTGACATTGTCCTTAGAACAAAATTGGTGCAGGTTATTTTTTGACGCAATAGCTTTGCCAAAAAAAAGGAGCATGTGTTGACACCAAATTTTTTACATTGCAAAAAGCGTAACTGAGAGGTTTAAATAAAAAGGTTCACAACATCAAAGTTCTTCGTATTGTCGAAATAGACAACTTCGTTTTTTGAGTCATCTCCATTTGTGGTTGTATACAACTTCGGGTGCCAAAGCAGTGTGTTGCACATGAGAGTTTAAAGATGGTCGGACTATCCGGACAAATTCGGGTGGGGATGTCCAGCTCAATCGGACAAACAGTCGAGGCCTTTGTCGAGCTTGTGACGGCGACATTACATAACACACTCGAACCATCCTGAAAAGTCTGAGTATTTCCTACCTAAGTTTTCGTGCTTTTTCAGTTGCAGTAGTTATAAAACAAGCAATTACATTTTACGGGACCATGGCAAATTTATTTTATGCATCACGGTAAAATTAGTGTATGGACCATGGCAAAAAAAAACGGACAAAAAATTTCAATTTCTAATTTTAACATTGTGGATTTTATCCTTTTCTTTTCTTTGGAACATGGTATTTTTTTTGTTGGAACAAACCATCTGAAATTCCTTTTTTTCTAGCTTGCCATTTTTCTTTAGTTTGTATTGTATTTGATCTCCACAAAAGAAAGATTTTAGTTTGTATTGCTTGGCATTTTGTAAATTTTGTGCTATGCTATTTTTTAGGTATGCCAACTTTTTGTTTCAAACATACATCAAATAAGCTGGTTGTTTTTCCCAAAAAATAATCTTACTGTCTTTCCGGTCTTTGGAACATTTTTTTTGCACAAGCAGTGGTACTTTGGGGGAGGAGGCCCGTCAAGAAATACCCGTTGGGCGTAGACGAGCAAGCAGAGCCCAGGAAAGAGGTCAGATCGTCATAGAGCATTCGACTATAAGTATAAGACTGCTGGCCTGAGAGAAGGCAGTCTCTCTCGGGAAACATGGCCCAATTTCTCTTCTTTCTTTTCACACGGGCAACAATTGGGAATAAAACAGACCATAAACATGAGTTTAAAATATAAAAAAAGGGAAGAGTGCATTCTCCACTTTCTTATCTCGAAAATGCATGATTCGTTTTGGCGAGTTCCTCCAGCGAATGTTTCTTTTTCGGGGAAGTGGGGGTACGCACGTCATAAAGTTTGCAGCCGGTATCCACGAAATGTCTTCCTTTTCTTTTTCTGGGGGTTCCTCCTTTATTATCTTCCTTCCTTTGTCTTCTCTCATTTTTTGTTGTTCTTCGTGTTCGACGACAATGAACCTTGAGGCTCTTGGGCAATCAGGTCTACCTAAAGCAGCCCATAGCCACTGTGCTCTGTGATGGGATCTCCCGGGCGTATTGAGTTTTGGTTCTTCAAAAACATAATATTTTTTGAAGCCTATGAAAGCGAAGATAGCAGTGGGTATAGAGGAGAGGAGACGGGAAATAGAAAACAAAACCCAAACCTCTTTCCATCATCATGTCAATTCCATACGCGTCGTAGCTGTTTCCCGTTGGCTGGATGGAGGCCTGTGTCCGTCCATTGAATTTCTTCCCTCTTCTTTTTTGGCAGTAAAGCGACGGGGTACTAGATTGATAGATAGATACTCTCATTACGACTTGCACACCACACCACCGAGGCATGGAAGAAACTAATGCTACTATACTACTACCTCTGTTTCTGATTTATAAACTATCAAAACAGCTTATACTCCCTCCGTACCAAAATATAAGATGTTTTTGCACTTCAGGTACAGAGGTACTAGTAGTATTGAAGAACACTAGTTAATTAATGTTCTTACATCATACCCTAAATATCGGACCTATGATTATGGCATAGTTGAATAATAATCGTAGTAGCATGTGTTGTACTATTATTGTATTATGTCCTCGGCTAATCACCATACCTAAGCAGCAGAAGCACTCAACCGCCAGCAAGGCAGGCAGCCACAAGAAGGTCACATGCAGGGATGGGGAGGAGCAACCATATGTGCTGTGGCCAGCTCACTCCCTTGCTGAGCTGGCAGACGGCCACATGCATGGCACCACCAGCTCAGCCAAGGAAGGAATTCCCAGAGCAAGGAAGAATCCCACACAAAATGCCAGCCAGCCAGCCCCCAATTGGCTCCCCAGCCAGCCTTTTTTTTACCTTGTTCTTTTCTTGCTTGTAAGTTGTAACACAGCACTGACAAACTTAATACTCAACTACTATCATACAGGAGCATGCATGCATGGACAGACCAGAGAGAGAGAAAAGAAAGAGGAGGGAAAACAGAACAAAAAAGAAGCGCAAAAGGTACCCACATCTCCATTAAGTACACACATTCTTCCAACCTCTGCGGGCATTATCAGTTGTTGCAGCACTTCTCACTCATCACCACAGGTTCTGTCTGATTTTACACAAGGGGAAAACTGGTGAACTTGTCTCGGTCTTCCTGTCTTTCTCTCTCCTCACACGCTCATTCTCACCTCTGGTCCAGGTGCCCTTCTTCTCCTTCTGCCTCTATCCTCTCCCTCAGCCCAGGAACACCTGCAGCTTCACAGCAAAAAGCAACAGCTTGTTCAGACACTTCTTTTTTACTGTTATTCCAGCTGTAGCCTGTAGGCTTCAGCGGTAGTAATTTAAAGCCGTGCATACAACTGTGCGCAGGTAAACTACTTAGGGCGTGTACAATGCATAGCCTCAAGGTGATGTCTCGCATGCCATGTAGGATTGGATATGACGTAAAGTAGGTTCGGATAGGAAAGCGGGATCCTCTCCAGGAGGCGGGTGCTTGAAGAGAAAAAATGTGGTCCGTTAACAAAAGCTGAAAAGGTTAGAGTGAAAAGTAGAGATGCATGTGTACTGGTCTTTATTTTCTATTTCTTAATGAGGCCCACTAGTGGTAGCTTGCATTGGGGAGAAAAAATAAATATAGGTGCCTCAAATCACTTTTTATCATGAGGCATATGCCATATGCCACCATTGTACATACCCTTAGTACTGCCACTGCTGGCTCGCGAAATGGCAACAAAAAGGACTCAAAAGGAGTTCATTACTACTTTCCTTCTTTTGGGGTACGGTACTCCGACTATTTAAAGCTTCACATCAATCATGTGAAGTTTAGCCATGGGGGAAACCAAAGTGAGGTCTTGACGCCCACCCTTGGTTCCCTCTACTTCTACAACTTCCCTGGCTTGGCTTAAGCTATGGACACGCTGCGTTCTTGCGAGGTGCGTTGTGGCATCAGCTTTTCTCCATCAGTCCGGTACAAATAGCAGCAGCGGGAAAGAAAAGAGGGCACGAGCCGCAGGCCAGAGAAGGACAGGCGATGAGATGAGACACACATTCTAACATGGAAACATAACCATCTTGCAAATGAGAAAAGCAACGAACCCAGCCCGGTAGCAAACCAGAAACGGATTAAGGAGAGAGAGAAAAAATTTGGCGTGTGGTTGATTCCTCAGGAGTGCAAGCATCTAATGCTTGCTGCTCTTCTTCTTCTTGCCACTTGCAGCACTGCAACTTGCCTCCTGATCCTCCTAATGCACCATCACAAAATTAGGTTCGGATTAACCCAATGGTTCCAGATTATTTAATGTGTGTGGCCCAATTGATCTAGGGTTTACTCAATGGAGAGTAGTACTGTACTAGTATAGAAGTAAACAAAATCACGAGAGCTTGCGCCTGAATCTACCGACACCCAACCATGGCTAACTTAATGAGCTCCAATTCCCATTACTATATGCTAATAATAATTCACTCAACCAATTGGGACACAAGAGGAGATTAAATTTGATAAGTCAGGATTAATGGAACTCTGATTTATAAATGTGCCTGAAGGACTTCGAATTCCAGAGCTGAAATCATGGCTTTGATTTCAAACACCAGAGCAAGTTTCCTGCGGATTTATTGTGCCCAAATTCAGCTAAGTATAACTGAAGCCATTAATCACCCACCCCTACGGGAATTACTCCTCAACAAGCTTCCAACCCAAAGAAACATTAAAATTCCAACTTTCCAGCTCCGTCTCACCGAATCAATTAGTAGAGAACAGCCTACTTGCCAACCTGTAACGGGCCTCCACTGACCCAGAACGATTGCACAATGGAAACGGAAGAAATTCCGGATACGAACAATTCTCGCTCAAGAATCCCCCGTTTTCTTCTTCCAAAATCGACTAGGGGAATCCAATGTTTGCGGCCACCAAGATCACGACGCGGGATCGAATCAGCAAACTGGGGACGCACTGCCGAGCTCAGATGATAGATTGGGCATGACGAATTCGAACCAGAACCTCCGTCGCAACGAAATCTTGGCGCAGAGCTGCTCTGATTGGACGTCTAAATAAACGCCCGGCGAGAAAGGGGAACTTCCTACCGACTAGCAACTTTAGAGAGGGAACAAATCTGGGACATCTCAGAGAAGAAAATCTCACCTGGACTATCCCTCCACCTGGCGGCTTCGACGGCGCCCATACTGGTGCTGGCTGACGGCTTGCAATCCGGCGGCTCCTCGAAGAGCGACCTCGAGAGCCTCTTGTGCGCGTAGCCGATGTCGAACAGGATGACGCCGGAGCCCGGGTCGGAGACGAGGATACCCTTCACCGGGAGCCACATGAAGAGCTCCTCCTGAGCCAGCCCCTCACAGCCGCGGAGCGCGCCGAAGCTGAGATTCCCTCGCACCACGGTGTCGAAGAAAGCCAGGTCGCCGTTGTCGTACGTCGCGTAGCACGGCGCCGACAGCCGCGCCTCGAGCAGGCCGTTCCCCTCGTCCAGGGTGTAGGACTCGACGCTGCGCGGGAGCAGCCCGCCGGGGAGGCCGTGCGAGCGCAGTAGCTTGTGTATCGAGTCTGCGGCGGGCGCCGCGCGGGCGAGCGCGAGGGGCGGCGCGGCGGCCAGCAGGAAGAGGCAGAGGCAGGCTAGGAGGGCAAGCCGGCAGGAAGGGCGAGGCCGTAGCTCCGCCATGGGAGCGGCGGCCGCGGCAGCTAGATGGTGGTGGTGGTGGGAACGGGGATGCGGGTGGGGGCGACGCGAATGGGAGGACGGACGAGGGGAGGTTTTAAGGGAGCAAGGGGGGGATTTCAAAGTGTGGGACAAACGTGTGAAAACATAACAGACTGGGGTAGAAAATTGGGGTGAAATAGCTTTGTTTGGAAGATTTCTGTTGAACCTTGTTGCATAGCGGTTAGAATGACATTTCTGCCCTTCGCAGATATGGAAACAAGTTAGTTAGGGGTTTCTACTTTCATTTTTGCTTCCCCTAAAAAAAACTTACATTTTTGCTGGTCATAGAGTTTCCCTTACAACACAATAGCGACGGTGAAAATTCAAAATTTTAAAAATTAATAGTCCGCACGACCGTTGCTTGATTTGTTGGTTTCGAGCGTCACAAACTCACGATACGATGAATTACATGCTTTTTGGTCAACCTGGGGGGTATCAAAAGGATTGTCGTGTTTTGCCCTGGCGTCGTGTTTCCTTATGCATCTTGTCCGGATTAGTTCCACTGGAGGACATATTTCCCCTCCGCTAACTGAATAGAAATTAAACACTTTTGTGGTTATTTGATTTCATATTACCATGTCAATAACCATGACATCAAAGCTAATGGTTCACGAACCGCACTACTGATGATGCTTTCCATCCATTTGATGATGTTGCATAAATATACTCCCTCCGTTCTTGAAAATAAGGTCTATAATATTTTTCTGGAGTTAACCAGTGCATAGTTTGATCCCGTTTATAGAAAATGCGAGCAACAACTACAATACTAAATAGATACAACATGAAAATATATTTTATTGTTTATCTAATGATATCAACTTGGTATCGTAGTTCTTGATAGTTTTTCGTAGAAACTTCGTGAAACTTTATAGTGTTTGACTTCAGGAAAAAAATACACCTTCTTTTCCGACACAATGGGAGTAATATTTAGTGTACATCATTTATAACATGGTATTTTTAACAATGAACTTTTAAGAACTTAAATGACTAAATTATTAGTTCAGTTATTGGTCTCGAGTGCCAGGTTGTTGGTCAATTGTGTGATTTCCTCCCAACTGGCCACCACAAAAAGAAATGTGCTCTTTTGCGATGCATGATTCACTGTATTTTCCGTTCTCAACATGGTGACCATATTTGTTTCTATTTTGGTGTGTTTAGAATTTTATGTTGCACTTCTTGACCTCATGGCAACATTGGGAAGAAACTAGTTGGTGAGCTTTTATCTTGTTCTTGACCTCATGTTCATATCTTTTATTGCCATCTTCATATTTTGTTTCCAAGTCACACACAACACTATTTGTCATATTGAGATGGTTGTGTTATAGGCATAATGTATTTTTGAATCATCTCATATGTCACAAGTTGCTGCAAAAATGCAACTCACCTTGTGCATCTATGTTCACTTTTGCACCCCCTCCATTTTCTAAAGTTGTTTTTTAGGGGGTGCATTCATTCAACCTTCTACACTTTGTATTCAAATGCAAACATTTCTAGTGTGTGTACAAATGTAGAGCGAGCACAACCTAAACTTCAAGTTAAAAAACTAGTGATGAGCTTTGCACAATATTTTTTTAGATTGAGATAACCATATTGTCATCACCACCAAAGGGGGAGACTGAAAGGACATCTATGTGATAGCCTGGCTTATTAGGGATGATAGACTACTCATATCAATAAGGAATTCCTTCTTTTCCGGGAGCCCATTCGGACAGAACTCCAAAGTTAAGCGTGCTCAGCTTGGAGTAGTGTCAGGATGGGTGACCGACCGGGAAGTTGCTCCCGGGTGCGCACGAGTGAGGACAAAGTGCGCAGAAAAGACTAGTATTGATCTGTGGGGCCAGTCTAGATCCCGCCAGGAGTAACGACCACCGGCGGGTGTGTCCGGGGCGTTACAAGTTGGTATCAGAGCCGACCCTCGCGGTTACACGGATGGTTGCGGACAGGTGCGTGGTCATGTTGTTCATGACGTTTGTGACCCGTCGTGGCACCCGACATGGCACATGTACCGGACTGGAAG
>CAJFDF010001151.1:20752-36765 GCA_904067115.1 Aegilops sharonensis
CCGCCAGGAGTAACGACCACCGGCGGGTGTGTCCGGGGCGTTACAAGTTGGTATCAGAGCCGACCCTCGCGGTTACACGGATGGTTGCGGACAGGTGCGTGGTCATGTTGTTCATGACGTTTGTGACCCGTCGTGGCACCCGACATGGCACATGTACCGGACTGGAAGCACAGACGTTTGTGCCAAGAGGGAACGTTCCTGTGGCCCGACGAGGACGTCGGTTCCTCTGAGTGGGGGTGTATGTGATAGCCTGGCTTATTAGGGATGATAGATTACTCATATCAATAAGGAATTCCTTCTTTTCCGGGAGCCCATTCGGACAGAACTCCAAAGTTAAGCGTGCTCAGCTTGGAGTAGTGTCAGGATGGGTGACCGACCGGGAAGTTGCTCCCGGGTGCGCACGAGTGAGGACAAAGTGCGCAGAAAAGACTAGTATTGATCTGTGGGGCCAGTCTAGATCCCGCCAGGAGTAACGACCACCGGCGGGTGTGTCTGGGGCGTTACAATCTAGCCCCTAACGAGGGTTTTACTGTTAATGAGATTATTATTAGACAACTAACTATGTTACAAGCTTGTTCTCACTACACACATCGTTGGACATGAAACATAAAGTTAGTCGGCGACCCCCTTAGCTAAAAGGAAAAAAAGAAGGTGGCACATCGTTTTTTATAGGTGATTTCTCGATTTTGATTCGTATGTGTGTTGTACTATTAAGAGGGGATACACCATGGATTGGAGTGTGGGAATCGATAAACACGATAAGCCATGCCACCAATATCCCATGTGAGAATGAGCCCAATATCCAGCGTGTTATTTGCTACTGGTAAGGGTCAGGCGCTTGCTAGATAGTCTGACATGGTGTTTGGCTTATGTGTTTGCTTTATGGAACGAGTCAGATATTTCAACTTGAGTTGGACCATCCTATAGGCCGGACTATCCAAGTAATATCCGACCCGTGTCCGACCATAAAAAGAGGCGTCTGCTTATGATCGGGCATGCATCGGACCCCCGCAAACATGGTCTCACAGGTCAAGACAGTCTGACTCAGGTCGGGCTGTCTGACTTTATCGGGAGATCAGCATACCTAGGTTTTTTTGGGACCTATAAATAGGACACCGCTTCCCCACGAGGAAGGGGGTGCATCCAATACTTTCTCCACCATTGTTCTACACCTAAAAAAGCTTGAGCCTTCCTATCCATCCATTGATTACATCCTTTAGGGAGAGCTAGAGGAGATCCTGGTCTACCACTTCACCACAGAAAAAACTCGAGTTTGTCTTGTTACTCCAGGGTTTTGTGGGGAACCATAGACAGTTGATGTTTCCCGGTATCTTCCAAGTTGTGTGGTTGTGCCCTAGTCTAGTTTGTGAGGGTTTGGAGCTTGCCCGAAAATCTACCTCTACTGATTGGGAACTTGGGCATTTACCAATAATCTTGGAGGTTTAGGTGAGACATTCATTGTCATGGGGGCATTTGTTATTTCCTATCTCTTTGCATAATATAAGGTGTATCACCTAGTTGCGTATCTAGAGAACTTTCATTTCCGCACTAACCTCTAAAAGCAACTAAGAAAGTATTAAATTCGTTAGTCGCCTATTCAACCCCCTCTAATCCACATTTAGCACATCTTTGATCCTACAGTTATCGTATTATTGACCATGAAATTTTGAAAAATCAAGGAATAGACATTTTGTGTTAGAACCATTGATTGCTTGAGTTATCGGTTTTGAGCACCATGTCATCAGTCAATTATGAGCATTTGTTTACCCAAATGTCTGTATTTTGCATGATTACATCATATATTTTTTGTGCATGGTTCCCTATTTGGTTCTTATAATAATAGTTTTCCTTATACAGCGTGAAAATTTGGAAAATAAGTTCTTGGTTGTTTGGGTTTTCCTTTATGATGTCATAATTTATGGCAGTTTTACCATGAAAGTTTGAGATTAAAGAAGTAACAGTTCACACCAACTGACTAAACCAATACTATGTTACTCGGTTCTAAATATGAGGCAAATGGGAGAAAAAATGTGATACTTTTATGGTAAGAAAGTGGAATTTCAAACAATGGGGAAATGGGAAACAAAACATTTAACGATAAGAAATGTGATCTCTAGCTAGAAACAACCGGCCTTATTTTAAAAATTTCCGTTGGAGGTTGTTGTGCAACTATTAGTATGCTAGTTTTCCCTTCAAGATCAAAAAAGAAATTTTATAAGGTTCTATTTACTTTCACATTTTTATGGTTAAGGTTTTTTGGTACTAACTAGTAAGTACCTACATAATTGGCATGTTTTGTTGTATTCGATTACATCGTGTTTTCTCAATCTCGTGCACAACTATAAGATGCCCCTTCATCTACTCCATTTTTTTATTTGTGTGACTCTATTTTCTCTTATTCCCTTTTTTGTATTTTTTGAACATTACGTGCGTGGGTGTGGCTTTCTTTTGATCAATTGTGTGTGTGTGTGTGTGTGCGTGCGTGTGTGTGTGGATTTTAACTATGTGATAAATAGAAACATTTCTCATACACAGCGGGTTAAGAACGTAGAATGGAAATTGGATGCGAACATGGATGGTGATACAACATAAAGAGCACCTCCCATTACTATTATTAGTGGATTTACAATTCCACGAGAAAAATACAATGGGTTTTTGAACTTAAACATTTATTCACCTCAACTAATTATCTACAATCTTTTCTTGGGATCATTCATGATTTTTTTCAAGAGCCCGTCACATAACTTTGGAAACAAAAGTGTGTGCTTTCAACCTTTCACCCTTTAGATACTGTATGGGTGTACATCAAACTCTAAAACACGATAAAACTACCGTTGACTCTCAAAAAGTGAGATGAAATATACGCTCATATACCATTGCAAAGAACATACATTTGATAATTTTAATGCCATCCAAGTTGTCGTGTCAGTTTAAATCCACATACCCATACAACTTGAAAACAGCGAGGTCAAATTTTAAAATGAAAAGAACAATTTAGAATACAAACCAACAAAAATCTCCTTGTTTTTAATCCAAAATAAAGGATACACAAAGTTTCGAAACTGAAATAATAAATCTTGGGAAAATAATTCACTTTGGAAACTCTGAGAAAGTTTTAAGGAAATGAAATTTTCTTCCAACTCCCCTTTAGTTTCCAAATAGAAAAGTGACCAATCTTTTTTCCCCAATCTGCATTTTTTTCGAAACGGGGCAAAAGACTTGCCATTTTCATCGTCTAAGAAAGAAGGTTTTAGAGGTTTATGGCCCAAGGCCAAGGTTACAATTACTCACTCTCGCGTCATTACATTACTTAAGGTTTTCGCCCTTGCAATACTCCACAGAGATGCCTTGTCTTTAGTCCTAACGACAATTACCCCCATGGGAACGCTCGTGTTACAAAAGACCCGCACATTTCTCTCTTTCCACAGCTCCCAAGAGATAAGCAACATCAGTGAAGCAAGCGTCCTTCATGATTGAGTCTTGTTGGTGGCATAGTGGTTCCACCACTCTTTGACAGAAGCGGCATTACCCAATTAGAAGGGTGAACATCATCAAGACCAAGTCGGTCCTTGATCATGCACCAAACCCGAACCATGTAACGATGTTGATATAGGAGGTGGGCCGCTGATTCGTAGACCTACTTTCAAAGAAGGCAAATGTTACAGTTTGGCCACCCACGCTGTTGAAGCCTGTCCGCCGTCCGAATCATGTTGTTGATTCCAAGCGAAGCAAAAAAAGTTGCACTTAGGAGGAGCCCAGGTCTTCCGCACCACTGGGATCGTGGCTGTATCAGTGGAAAAAATATTTGGAGGATAGAAAAAAAAAGGGTAAGAGTCTCTTTGGCTTTGAGAGTTGGTGTTAAGAGATGTTTGGGTTTTAGAGCTCAAGGATGTAGTGTGCACTGAGCAGAGTAGTCTTTCCGCACAATTAAAATAAAAAGAAGATTGTACTTGAAGGGTGATACACTTGTATGATTTGTATCAATGAAATTTGCCTTTGTATCAAAGTAGCTAGTTGCATGTAGTGGTGTTGAGGTGTTGTAGGCCACTACAGAATCATGTCACTTATATCAAGGATAGCTCGAAGTGTGTTATTTGTAAGTACCCTATATATGGTTCATACTAGAAGTTACTTACATGGAAAGGTGAGCTCAATGAGAGTACACTGGTTGTTCTATTTATTTGCGAATGTACACTGGCTGTTCTAGAATGTGTTATTTCTGCACAACAGAAAAAATATCAACTTAGTTCTTCTCATTATCCTTCATATTCTTGATAGTGACAACAAAGGTGGTGTAATAATATCTCTTGTTGGCTTTGGAAGCTTATTTTCTGCCAAAGATAAGCAAAATCTCCTGTGATCAAGGCTTTGTTCCTCTAATAATGGGGTAGCTAGAGATGTTTAACTTACAAGACTAGCAAAAGATTATACATCATAGATAGACCCACAACTTGGTAAGTACATGTTCTTTCCTACGGTTACTATCGCACACTTAAAGTTTATGTATGTCATTTTCGTATCTGTGAAATTATTCACAAAGTCACAAACAAATCTCCATCATTCAACTAGTAAGCATTAAAGTAGCAATCAATCCTGTACAACGATCGATCCAAATGAATATATATTTTTTGCACAAAAATGTTGAACCGGTTGAAACATTTCCTTTCCTATATATAGTGAAGTCTTACTAAAAAGTTATAAACATTGCCACCATGGTTGGACGCAACATTGAGGCCACGCCACCCTCACCGAATCGACGCCAAAGAGTATATACGTCACAGAGAAAGCTAAAGCCACCACGACCGGTGCAATCCCGCCAAAATCACTCTCGACAATATCGTAGCGTCGCCGATATATATTCCTCCCTTTCTTGCGAAAATAACAATATAGTTTTGTCGCGTTAGAGAGTTACAACACCGTCACTCATTTCAGAAAGCAATTGCCTGTTTTGAACTATATGAAAGATAATGATTTGGAAATGAGTGTGCGTTGTTCCATTTGTCGTTTAAACATATTTTGAATAGCAGCAAACAAATTTGTAACCATATACAAATAAAACAGCATATCCTAAAAAAAACCCAGCAAAACCGAGCGTGTGTTGCAAGTAGTCCTATATATATGCCGGAGGGGCACTTTGGTCCAGCCACACAATACATACTTTGTTCCAAGCCGCTCCGTGAGAAACAACAGCGAATAAAATGGTGCATCGTTGGGGTAGCATGGCATCGTCGTTAGCGGAGGCCTTTGTCCCGGTAAACTCTGGAACCCTCGATAAATAACCCTAACAGACTAACTGACAGGCCACGATGGACGGGCGTCGGCGTAATGAAACCCGCGAAGAGAACCGCTGGCTGACAGGCGAGATTACGTGGGCGGAGGCTTATGTGTACGCTAGCGAAGCCATTCCCCGCACTCCTCCTACAACCAACCGATCGCTGTCGTCGTCGGGCGGGCGGGCGGGCGGGCACGGGGGGCGGCCTGCTGCCGGCGCCGGCGCGTCGCAACAAAAACGGGAGCTCTGTTACGGAGCTGTACGCACGCCCGGCTCCTTTCTATCTTCCCGGCGTCGGTTTCCGGCGTAAAAAGTCGAGGGAGGCTGTGGCCTGTCCGTGCTTCTGCTGTGGGCGGCCGACCTTTTCGCCCTTTCCCGAGTTTAATGCGGGGTTCCATGTGATGCGATAATACGCGGCCAAAGGCGGGCGTGAGCGTGCCTGCATGCATCGCGATGAATGCTTCAGTTTCCGGTGTATGTATGCGTCCCGTGCGAGGTTACGACGCTGTTTCTCGCGAGGTTGTTGTGATTTATTTTTTTCGCATCATAGTACGCCGAGAAATCGTTCGGTTCGGAACAGTTCAGCGAGCGGCTTGATTATGGCTGTGGGAGCACACAGGTCCTGATATACTAGTACAAAGGGAGCTAAAGGCTGCCAAATAGGCTTTGCAATCTGATCATTAATCTCCTGATGTATATTATACTAGTACTAGCTAACAGCCCATCTTGTCGTGGCTTATGGAGTATTATTATTCTCAAGGCCGCAACAGGGAGGCCATCTGCCGCTGCTCTGGACTCGTCCTCTGAACCAGCATTTTTGGCCAAACCATCTTCAGCTTAGGCATCAGGATTATCATTCATATTTGTAGCTAGGACGCTAGTTAGGAGCTTGCTACACTTGTATCGATAGGTTGGGTGCAATTCAAATTCAAAGAGTTTTGTCATTTCATATTGAATCCAAATTGTGATTATAGAAGAAAATGAAAGAAAACTACTAGTTCAATGTGAATATTGTAATATACCTTCCTTTTTTAATGCATATTGTTTCCGGCTCGTGCGCTCTGATTGTTGCGTCCTCTCCAGCCTTCGGCTCGGCATCCCGGCGGCTCCGTCTCCGACAGCTTGGATCTGCACTCCTTTTCGGCTCCTAGCTTACCGTTGCCATCGGTCACCATCCCTTCCTCCACGTCGGCTCTTTCCGTCCTGCCACCATCCGACTCCGTCCACCTCCACGGTGTGCCAATCATAAAACTCGCATTTTTCAGCGTCGCCGGGTACCACCCTCCGGCAGCGGGCGCAACCCCACCCACCCCCGAGGTGGCGATCTCGACGAGTGAACCGACTTCCTCATCTCCTGACTCTGATCTGCGGCGATGGGATTGCTCGGACTCAGGCCAGGGGCGAAATCCCTGCTCGGCTCGCCGATGCTGGCAGCGGCGGCACCCGTGGGTGTTGTTTCCCTTCTTGGAGGCACTGCCATGGCCTCTATCTGCGCCCCTCTTCGAGCACCGGGGGAAACCCTTGGTCTAGTTTTTCGGATCGGACGACAGCGGCGTCACGATGTTGCTCCTCTTCTTGAAGGCGCCATCTTGCTTGCTCGCGACATCCCTGGTGTTGGAGTTAGAGATGATCGACACCTTGCCGGTTCGGCTTGCCCCTGTACCTGGTCTTGGCTTGGTGGTTTAGCTGTGTTTTTTCCTTTGTCCAGGTTGAGCATCCCGTGTCTCTCTGCTCTGGGTCCCATGTCCACGCCTTCTTATCTATGCGTCTATGCTATGTGTTGTATCCTCTTATGCACTCATCCTGCTTTTTTCTATCAATGCAATGATACGCAAACTTTGCGTATTCGCGAAAAAAGTCTACATTTAAAAATCCCTCCTTTCACACCACCTATTGCTTTTGCTTGTTTAGAGGCTTACCAATTTTTTGTCCATAAAAGGAAAGTTACCAGTTTTGGTAGGTGTGCATTACTTAGTCCATACTAGTAAATGCCATCGCAAATAACCAAGAGCAAGAGCAATACCCCCCCCCCCCCATGCTCTGCCACCTACAATTGCGCCTAGTGGGATGGAAGCCTCATGGGGAATGACAACACTCTCAGAAGGCGACGTAGTGGCCTTCTCATTTACCTAATGTGGAATGCCTAGAAGGAGAAGAACCGACGTATCTTCAAAGGCACAAGACTGACGTACATCGAGGTGGCCCACCTCGCCTTTTACGTGATTTCACAGCGTGAGTTGGCCTTTAGACCACTTGTGAATACAATTCATGAGTAGTCGGAGCATCTATAGCCGGGCTTTCCAAACCCACCTCAAATGCCCGGACGAATGACCTGGTAATAAAAAGTGACCCGGACGGGCGCCTCACGGCCTCAAACACCCGGGCTGACCGACACCCCTCATATCCAGTCCAAATCTGGGGCAGACATGGGGTGCACAAGCGCGTTCGCCATGTCGTCCTCGGCCCACGCTGGCCCACCCGACCCCACATATATCCCCCATCTGCTCGTCGGACCAAACCCTAGCAACTGCACTCCACTCCACTCCACTCCCTCGGCCACCCAAGCTCTCGCCTGGCAATCTCCAGCCTTCTCCGGCATGGCGGGCAGCGGATCCAAGTCCTACACCTCCAGATATGCCGACCCTGAGCTCATACCACACGTCCTCGAGGAGGAGATGGTTGCCCGGCTTGCACTCCGCCGCTCCCGGGAGGAGGCTGTTATGAAACGTAGTAGAAAACAAAAAAATCACCGTACGATCAACCAGGATAAACATAAAGATGCATTAGAGGTTTGGATCATGATCGTTACCAACTCCGAGTTGCAGCTGAAGTAGACGAGTTGGTGTAGATCGAACTTGGAGTCCCTCAAACCGTCGATGAACAATCCCGTGAACCGCTCAAGAACGATCCCTCAAACTAAAGACCGAAAGCACGACCTCTCTACAGTTTGCAAGCATACGGTCGATGATCCACAAGTATACGGGATCAATCGTAGTCCTTTTGATAAGTAAGAGTGTCGAACCCAACGAGGATCAGAAGGAAATGATAAGCGGTTTTCAGTAAGGTATTCTCTGCAAGCGTTGAAAGTAACAGTGATAGATAGTTTTATAGTAAGATAATTCGTAGCAAGTAACAAGTAACAACAGTAGCAAAGGTGTAGCAAGGTGACCCAATCCTTTTTATAGCAAAGGACAAGCCGGAAAATAATCTTATATTAAGCAACGTGCACTTCATGACACATGGGGATTGTGGTCCACTCATGTTCATCATGTTTAGTTGATTCGCGTTCGCTACTTTGATAATTTGATATGTGGGTGGATCGGTGCTTGGATGTTGTTCTTACTTGAACAAGCAACCCACTTATGATTACCCCCTCTCGCAAGCATCCACAACTATGAAAGAAGAATTAATATAAATCTAACCATAGCATGTAACATATGGATCCAAAGCAGCACCTTACGGAATAATGCATAAAATAGGGTTTAAGATTCTGTCACTCTAGCAATCCATCATCTACTCATTACTCCACAATGCCTTCCCTTAGGCCCAAGTATGGCGAAGTGTCATGTAGTCGACGTTCACATACCACTAAAGAAAGCAACAACATATATATCATCAAAATATTGAAGGAATATCAACATCACATGATTACTTATAAATAAGAATTATCCCATGTCCTCAAGAACAAAAGTAACTACTCACAAATCATATTCATGTTCAAGATCAGAGGGGGATTGAATATGCTTGAGGATCTGAACATTTAATCTTCCAGCAAGTAAACCAACTAGCATCAACTACAATATGTAATCAACATACTAGCAACCCACAGGTACCAATCTGAGGTTTTTGGGATAAAGATTGAATACAAGAGATGAACTAGGGTTTGAGATGAGATGGTGATGGTGAAGATGTTGATGAAGATTGGTCCTCCCATGACGAGAGGATCGTTGGTGATGTCGATGGATTCGATTTTCCCCTCCCGAAGGGAAGTTTCCCCAGCGGAATCGCTCCGCCGGAGAGCAAAAGTGCTCCTGCCCAGGTTCCGCCTTGAGACGACAACGCTTCGTCCTGAAAGTCTTCTCTTTATTTTTTTTCTAGGGCAAATGGCTTCATATAGCAGAAGATGGACATCGGAGGCCTGCCAGGGGGCCCACAAGCTCATAGGACGTGCCCAGGGGGTGGGGCGCGCCCCCTGAGCTTGTCGCTCCCTGGTGGGCCCCCTCCTGGTATTTCTTCGGCCAATATTTCTTTTATATTCCAAAATAATTCTTTGTAAATTTTCAGGTCATTTGGAGTTATGCAGAATAGCTATCTCTGCGGTAGCCCTTTCCAGTCCAGAATCCCAGCTGCCGGCAATCGCCCTCTTCATGTGAAACTTGAAAAATAAGAGAGAAAATGCATAATAATTGCATCATAAAATGAAATAACAATCCAAAATACAATAAATAACAGTAAGAAAACATGATGCAAAATGGACGTACTAGTCTTCATGATCCAACAGCGCTTCGCCGTCCAGAACTAATCGATGTTGGAGAATTAGAGGAGGAGATTAGAGCCACACAGGGCTTCTTATTATGAGGTTTAGAGGAATTAGAACTAGCTCTAATTATCTCAATTAGAACTAGTAGTATTGAATTAGAGGACGCTCAAAAGCTTGTATTCACATGAGGGCCAATACCTCAAATATATAAAGGTTAGAGAGGGAGGGAGGGGCTGCCACCAAGGAGGGGAAGTACCTCCTTGGGGCGCCGGCCAAGAGGGGGGGGGGAGGATTCCTCCCCCATGTCCAATTCGCCCACCACTACAAGAAGGGGGGGGGGGCACTTCCTTATGGGCTATGGTGGCCCAATAATCCTTCCACTACTTGGTCTTTCAAGACCCGTTGATACTAAATTAAATATATAAGTCTCCTAACAATTACTATAGACTTCTATTGTTAATTTAACATCACCGGAAACATTTCTCACCTATATATTATTTATCAGGAATACCCGGTATTGGCCGATAAACTCTGAAACCCTTTGGGTGACCCCGAAACGCTTCCGGTTCCTCTCAGAACTATTCCGAATATTAACAAAACTATTTCACAAATAAATCCTCGATACTCTTGTCCTACCAAAACTCAGCAGATCGTGATTATCTTAAGCTTGTGATCCTGTAGGTTCGGTAAAACATAGACATGAACGAAACCTCTTCGTTCAATGACCGATAGCGGAACAGTGGACGTCCATATCGATCCTATAATTACATGAATGACATTCGGGTGAACCTTTGGTTATCATGTGATGTTTCCTTTGCTTTACGATACTTTACAAAACTTGAAGTGAGATATATGGGTATCCTCTTGAGTCATACACATGCTCACTATACCGGTTTCCTCGTTACCGGTTTTGTTCTTCTTTCTTGTTGACATGTTTCGACATGCCCATGACGTTGCCACTTGTGTCTATCCAGATGATGATGGATGTTGTCACACCGAGAGGGGCCCTAAAAATATCTCTCCAATGTCGAAGGAGAAAATTCCACTCTTGAGCTATCGTGTCCCTTGCCAGACTTTCCAATGCATATATACGTGTTGGGGAACGCAGTATTTCAAAATTTTACCTATGATCACGCAAGATCTATCTAGGAGATGCATAGCAACGAGCGGGGAGAGTGTGTCCACGTACCCTTGTAGACCGAAAGCGGAAGCGTTTAGTAAAGCGGTTGATGTAGTCGAACGTCTTCGCAATCCAACCGATCCAAGCACCGAACGTACGGCACCTAAGCGTTCACCACACGTTCAGCTCGATGACGTCCCTCGATCTCTTGATCCAGTTGAGGACGAGGGAGAGTTCCGTCAGCACGATGGCATGGCGACGGTCATGATGAAGTTACCGGCGCAGGGCTTCGCCTAAGCACTACGACGATATGACCGAGGTGTGTAACTGTGGAGGGGGGCACCGCACACGGCTAAGAGAAGGCTTGGTGTGCCTTTGGGGTGCCCCCTCCCACGTATATAAAGAGGGGGAGGAGAGGTTGCCGGCCCAAGGGGGGCGCGCCATGGGGGGAGTCCTACTTGAACTCCCGATCCAAGTAGGATTAGCCCCCCTTCCTATTCCCACTAGGAGAAGGAGGGAAGGAGGAGGAGGAGAGAAGGAAAGGCCCCCCCCCCCAACCCTAGTCCAATTCGGTTTGGGCTTGGGGGCGCGCGCCTCCACCTGGCCGCCGCCTCCTCTCTCCACTAGGGCCCATTAACTCCCGGGGGGGGGGGGTGGTTCCGGTAACCCCCGATACTCCGGAAAATGTCCAAACCTTTCCGAAACCATTGCGGTGTCCAAACACAACCTTTCAATATATCAATCTTTATGTCTCGACCATTTCGAGACTCCTCGTGATGTCCGTGATCTCATCCGAGACTCCGAAAAAACTTCGGTACATCAAATCACATAACTCATAATACAAATCGTCATCAAACATTAAGCGTGCGGACCCTACGGGTTCGAGAACTATGTAGACATGATCGAGACACATCTCCGGTGAATAAAGAATAGCGGAACCTGGATGCTCATTTTGGCTCCTACATATTCTACGAAGATCTTTATCGGTCAAACTGCATAACAACATACGTTGTTCCCTTTGTCATCGGTATATTACTTGCCCGAGATCGTCAGTATCATCATACCTAGTTCAATCTCGTTACCGGCAAGACTCTTTACTCGTTCCGTAATGCATCATCCCGCAACTAACTCATTAGTCACATTGCTTGCAAGGCTTATAGTGATGTGCATTATCGAGAGGGCCCAGAGATACCTCTCCGATACACGGAGTGGCAAATCCTAATCTCGATCTATGCCAACTCAACAAACGCCACCGGAGACACCTGTAGAGCATCTTTATAATCACCCAGTTACGTTGTGACGTTTGATAGCACACAAGGTGTTCCTCCGGTATTCGGGAGTTGCATAATCTCATAGTTAAAGGAACATGTATACGTCATGATGAAAGCAATAGCAATAAAACTAAATGATCATTAATGCTAAGCTAACTGATTGGTCTTGTCCATCACATCATTCTCTAATGATGTGACCCCGTTCATCAAATGACAACACATGTCTATGGTTAGGAAACTTAACCATCTTTGATTAACGAGCTAGTCAAGTAGAGGCATACTAGGGACACTCTGTTTGTCTATGTACTCACACATGTACTAATTTTCCAGTTAATAAAATTCTAGCATGAATAATTAACATTTATCATGATATAAGGAAATATAAATAACAACTTTATTATTGCCTCTAGGGCATATTTCCTTCAGTCTCCCACTTGCACTAGAGTCAATAATCTAGATTGCATAGTAATGATTCTAACACCCATGGAGTCCTGGTGCTGATCATGTTTTGCTCGTGAGAGAGGCTTAGTCAACGGGTCTGCAACATTCAGATCCGTATGTATCTTGGAATTCTCTATGTCTCCCTCCTTGAGTTGATCGCGGATGGAATTGAAGCATCTCTTGATGTGTTTGGTTCTCTCGTGAAATATGGATTCGTTCGCCAAGGCAATTGCTCCAGTATTGTCACAAAAGATTTTCATTGGACCCGATGCACTAGGTATGACACCTAGATCGGATATGAACTCCTTCATCCAGACTCCTTCATTTGCTGCTTCCGAAGCAGCTATGTACTCCGCTTCACACGTAGATCCCGCCACGACGCTTCGCTTGGAACTGCACAAACTGACAGCTCCACCATTCAATATAAATACGTATCCACGTTTGTGATTTAGAGTCATCGGGATCAGTGTCAAAGCTTGCATCGACATAACCATTTACGACAAGCTCTTTGTCACCTCCATAAACGAGAAACATATCCTTAGTCCTTTTCAGGTATTTCAGGATGTTCTTGACCGTTGTCCAGTGATCCACTCCTGGATTACTTTGGTACCTCCCTGCTAAACTAATAGCAATGCACACATCAGGTCGGGTACACAACATTGCATACATGATAGAACCTATGGCTGAGGCATAGGGAATGATTTTCCATTTCTCTCTATCTTCTCTAGTGGTCAGGCATTGAGTCTGACTCAACTTCACACCTTGTAACACAAGCAAGAACCCTTTCTTTGACTGATCCATTTTGAACATCTTCAAAACTTTATCAAGGTATGTGCATTGTGAAAGTCCAATTAAGCGTCTTGATCTATCTCTATAGATCTTGATGCCCAATATATAAGCAGCTTCACCGAGGCCTTTCATTGAAAAATTCTTATTCAAGTATCCTTTTATACTATTCAGAAATTCAGTATCATTTCTGATCAACAATATGAAGGAAATATGCCCTAGAGGCAATAATAAAGTTATTATTTATTTCCTCATCTCATGATAAATGTTTATTATTCATGCTAGAATTGTATTAACCGGAAACATGATACATGTGTGAATACATAGACAAACATATAGTCACTAGTATGCCTCTACTTTACTAGCTCATTAATCAAAGATGGTTACGTTTCCTAACCATAGACATGTGTTGTTATTTGATTAATGGGATCACATCATTAGGAGAATGATGTGATTGACATGACCCATTCCGTTAGCCTAGCACTTGATCGTTTAGTATATTGCTATTGCTTTCTTCATGACCTATACATGTTCCTGTAACTATGAGATTATGCAACTCCCGTTTACCGGAGGAACACTTTGAGTGCTACCAAACGTCACAACGTAACTGGGTGATTATAAAGGAGTACTACAGGTGTCTCCAAAAGTACATGTTGGGTTGGCGTATTTCGAGATTAGGTTTTGTCACTCCGATTGTCGGAGAGGTATCTCTGGGCCCTCTCGGTAATGCACATCACACAAGCCTTGCAAGCATTGCAACTAATAAGTTAGTTGTGAGATGATGTATTACGGAACGAGTAAAGAGACTTGCCGGTAACGAGATTGAACTAGGTATTGGATACCGACGATCGAATCTCGGACAAGTAACATACCGATGACAAAGGGAACAACGTATATTGTTATGCGGTTTGACCGATAAAGATCTTCGTAGAATATGTAGGAACCAATATGGGCATCCAGGTTCCGCTATTGGTTATTGACCGAGAATAGTTCTAGGTCATGTCTACATAGTTCTCGAACCCATAGGGTCCGCGCGCTTAACGTTACGATGACAATTTTATTATGAGTTTATAAGTTTTGATGTACCGAAGTTTGTTCGGAGTCCCAGATGTGATCACGGACATGACGAGGAGTCTCGAAATGGTCGAGACATAAAGATTGATATATTGGAAGCCTATATTTGGATATCGGAATGGTTCCGGGTGAAATCGGGATTTTACCGGAACACCGGGGGGTTACCAGAACCCTCCCGGGGGATAATGGGCCTTAGTGGGCCATGAGGGAGAAGAGGAGGGCCGGCCAGGGCAGGCCGCGCGCCCCCTCCCCCCCTAGTCCGAATAGGACAAGGAAGGGGGGGCGGCGCCCCCCTTTCCTCTTTCCCCTCCCCCCTTTCCTTCTCCAACAAGGCAAGAGGGGGGAGTCCTACTCCCGGTGGGAGTAGGACTCCTCCAGGCGCACCCCTTGGGGGCCGGCCGCACCTTCCCCTCCCTCCTTTATATACGGGGGTAGGGGGGCACCCCATAACACACAAGTTGATCTACGGATCGTTCCTTAGCCGTGTGCGGTGCCCCCCTCCACCATATTCCACCTCAGTCATATCGTCGCGGAGTTTAGGCGAAGCCCTGCGCCGGTAGAGCATCATCATCGTCACCACGCCGTCGTGCTCACGGAACTCATCCCTGACACTTTGCTGGATCGGAGTCCGGGGATCGTCATCAAGCTGAACGTGTGCTGAACTCGGAGGTGCCGTACGTTCGGTACTTGGATCGGTCGGATCGTGAAGACGTACGACTACATCAACCGCGTTGTCATAACGCTTCCGCTTACGGTCTACGAGGGTACGTGGACAATACTCTCCCCTCTCGTTGCTATGCCATCACCATGATCTTGCGTGTGCGTAGGGTTTTTTTTGAAATTACTACGTTCCCCAACAGTGGCATCCGAGCCTGTTTTTATGCGTAGATGTCATATGCACGAGTAGAACACAAGTGAGTTGTGGGCGATACAACTCATACTGCTTACCAGCATGTCATACTTTGGTTCGGCGGTATTGTGAGATGAAGCGGCCCGGACCGACATTACGCGTACGCTTACGCGAGACTGGTTTCACCGTTGCGAGCACTCGTGCTTAAAGGTGACTGGCGGGTGTCTGTCTCTCTCACTTTAGTTGAACCGAGTGTGGCTACGCCTGGTCCTTGCGAAGGTTAAAACAACACTAACTTTACGAACTATCGTTGTGGTTTTAATGCGTAGGTAAGAACGGTTCTTGCTCAGCCCGTGGCAGCCACGTAAAATTTGCAACAACAAAGTAGAGGACGTCTAACTTGTTTTTGCAGGGCATGTTGTGATGTGATATGGTCAAGACGTGATGCTATATTTTATTGTATGAGATGATCATGTTTTGTAACCGAAGTTATCGGCAACTGGCAGGAGCCATATGGTTGTCGCTTTATTGTATGAAATGCAAACGCCCTGTAATTGCTTTACTTTATCACTAAGCGGTAGCGATAGTCGTAGAAGCAATAGTTGGCGAGACGACAACGATGCTACGATGGAGATCAAGGTGTCGCGCCGGTGACGATGGTGATCACGACGGTGCTTCGGAGATGGAGATCACAAGCACAAGATGATGATGGCCATATC
>CAJFDF010001152.1:22752-33559 GCA_904067115.1 Aegilops sharonensis
TGTGGGGGGAAACCTTTCTGTCCTCTATTGTTCGGCGGCCGGGTCTCTTCCTCGTCATCGCTATGCAGCCCCTTGTCATTGTTTTCGGCAATTAACTTGCCTGCCTGCTTGAATACCCAACAATCCCTGTTGGTGTGATTAGCTGGCTTTTCGGGGGTGCCATGTATCTGGCAAGAGCGGTCGCGTATTCGGTCCAAATTGGACGGGCCCGGAGTAGTTCTTTTGCATGGCTTTTTCCGCAGACCGGGTTTAGAGCCTCTGAATCCGACGTTGACTGACGTATCCTCAGTGTTATCGCCATTAACGTGGCGTTTGTTTTTGTTTCGACGCGACCTGCCATTGTGGTCCTTGGTATCCGGACTGCCAGAATTTTTGCTGAGGTTGTTACTGCGGGCTAGCCAGTTGTCCTCTCCCGCGCAGAAGCGGGTCATGAGTGATGTGAGGGCTGCCATGGATTTCGGCTTTTCCTGTCCTAGGTGCCGGGACAGCCACTCGTCGCTGATGTTATGTTTGAAGGCTGCGAGGGCCTCTGCATCCGGACAGTCGACGATTTGGTTTTTCTTTGTTAAGAACCATGTCCAGAACTGTCTGGCCGATTCATCTGGCTGCTGAATTATGTTGCTTAGGTCATCGGCGTCTGGTGGTCGCACATATGTGCCCTGGAAGTTGTCAAGGAATGCGGCTTCCAGGTCTTCGTAACACCCAATTGATTCTGCTGGCAAGCTGTTAAGCCAATGCCGAGCTGCTCCTTTAAACTTGAGTGGGAGATATTTGATGGCGTGAAGATCGTCACCGTGGGCCATGTGGATATGAAGGAGATAGTCTTCGATCCAAACCGCGGGGTCTGTTGTGCCATCGTAGGATTCAATGTTCATGGGTTTAAACCCTTCGGGGATTTGATGATCCATCACTTCATCTGTGAAGCACAGTGGGTATGCGGCGCCTCTATATTGGGCTATATCACGACGTAGCTCAAACGAGCTTTGTCTATTGTGTTCGGCCCGGCCGGACTTGCTGTGTCCGGTGCGACGGTTGTCGTCGCGTGCCATGGGGCGCTCACGCGATCCATAGATCGATCTTGATTGTCTTGCCTTATCCTCCAATATGTCTCGCAAGTCCGGAGAGTTCCCCTGTGGCCTTGTGCTTTTCGAGCGATGCCGGGGTACGGTTCTAGTGGAGGGCCTAAAGGCCTCTCTATCGCGGCCACGAGGTGGTCGGTCAGCCGTATTGTGCTCTGGTGATGCAGGTTTATATGCCTCCTCCTCTAATCGGGGGAGCAACTTGCGTTTGGGGTAGCTTTTGGAGGGGCGTTCGAGTTCATACTCTTCGGCCGCAAGGAATTCAGTCCATCTGTCGGCTAGCAGGTCTTGATCAGCTCTAAGCTGTTGCTGCTTTTTGTTTAGGCTGTTCGCCGTGGCCATTAGCCTGCGTTTGAAACGCTCTTGTTCGACAGGATCCTCAGGCACGACGAATTCGTTGTCGTCGAGGCTTGCCTCGTCTCCGGAGGGAGGCATGTAATTATCATCCTCTACCTCTTCGTCTGCCGCTCGCTCATGAGGGCTGGCTTCTCCGTCCTCCTATGTTGAATCTTGCTGGAGGGGGTTGTCTTCGGCACTCTCTGGGGTGTTATTATCTCCGGTGCCGGAATCTCCATTCTTGTTGTGGCGGGATTTAGAGCGGCGCCGCTGACGCCGGCGCTTGGGCTATTTCTTGGAGGAATCTGCCTCCGCTGCTTCTTCGCCATTCCCATCCTTTGGGATGTGCACCATGTATATGTCATATGACGAGGTGGTCTTCCAGTGCCCCGTAGGCGCTGGTTCTTGGTCGTCTCCGGCATCGTCGTCCATACCGTCGATGTCTTCGGAGTCGTAGTCTAGCATGTCGGTTAGATCGTCGACAGTGGCTACAAAGTGGGTGGTGGGTGGGCTTTGAATTTCTTCGTCGTCCGCATCCCAACCCTCCTGACCGCAATTCGGCCAGGGCTCTCCTGATAGCGAGAGATACCTTAGCGAATTCAGAATGTCGCCAAAAGGTGAGTGTTGAGAGATGTCCGTGGCGGTGAACTCCATGATCGGCGCCCAATCGGATTCGATTGGAGGGGGCGTGGGAGGTTCGGAGTCCGGCGAGGAGTCCGGCACCTCGGAGTCACGAGCGTCGCAAGGGACAAGGTCAGTATTCGGCTCCATCGCCGTAGAGGTTGCAGCCCCTGAGGCGGTGTCTAGCCACCCGTCCTCGATCTGCGCGGTCGGGTCCGAATTAAGGATCGGAGCGGACTCATGTGCGGCCTCCAGGGCACTGTCCGGCAGCAAAGCTAGATCATGCCCATCGAGACAGTGCGGCACGCTCGGCTGTGGCTCGAATCCATCGAAGATCAAGTCTCTACGGATGTCAGCCGTGAAGTTTAGCTTCCAAATCTGACCTGATGGCCAGGGGCGTAGCTTTCGATCTGCTCCAGATGGCCAAGCGAATTGGCCCGCAGTGCAAAGCCGCCGAATACGAAGATCTGTCCGGGGAGAAAAGTCTCACCCTGGACTGCGTCGTTGTTGACGATCAAAGGAGCCATCAAGCCTATCGGTGACGACACAGAGGAACTCTCAATGAAAGCACCAATGTCGGTGTCAAACCGGCGGATCTCGGGTAGGGGGTCCCGAACTGTGCGTCTAGGCGGATGGTAACAGGAGACAAGGGACACGATGTTTTTACCCAGGTTCGGGCCCTCTCGATGGAGGTAAAACCCTACTCCTACTTGATTAATATTGATGATATGGGTAGTACAAGAGTGGATCTACCACGAGATCAAGGAGGCTAAACCCTAGGAGCTAGCCTATGGTATGATTGTTGTTGTGATTGTTGTCCTACGGACTAAAACCCTCCGGTTTATATAGACACCGGAGAGGGCTAGGGTTACACAGAGTCGGTTACAATGGTAGGATATCTACATATCCGTATTGCCAAGCTTGCCTTCCACGCCAAGGAAAGTCCCATCCGGACACGGGACGAAGTCTTCAATCTTGTATCTTCATAGTCTTGGAGTCCGGTCGATGATGATAGTCCGGCTATCCGGACACCCCCTAGTCCAGGACTCCCTCAGTGACCCTGGAAGAATTGGTCATAGATCTATATCCATTTCAGACCAATTGGTCAAAAGCTGTTTGTGGGGCTCCAAACCCTAAACTATAACGACCATTTTGGTGAGAAAGGTCGTAATTTCCTTACACGAAATGGTCATAAAGCAGATAGCACTGGTTCGCTGCCTTATTTCTAGCCGATCATGACCAATATAGATGGTCATAACCTTGTAAATTGTGGTGGGTTGCTACGACTAGGCTCCACCTCATCAGTTTTGCCTATGTGTCATGTCCATGTGGCAGTTTTTGCCCTAGGTTGTGAAGCAACCTATATTTCTGTCATTCCCAAAATTCCCCAAAAAATCTCATAAATTCTTTGGGTCATATCTTCCTCAAATATGTAAAAAAAACCTTCCTTGCCTAGTTCAAAAATAATTCAAAAATATTCATTTTCCTATTATGTTCAAAAAAACACTTTGTGAAGGAAGTACCACTTTGGCATGTCCAAATGGTATCCATTTTCTAGAGTACTTTCCTATGCCAAAATAACTATCCTCCACCAAATGCCAGCTCAATCCATTCATTATTTTGAGCCTAGCTTAACCATTCGTATTTATGTCCAGTGTGGTACTTTGCAAAGCAAGTACCACCTAGACTCCTCCTTTTGAGCTGAAAATTTGTGAAGACGGTCTTCTTAGTAACTGATCATCCTCAACCAAAACTCACGCCCATTAGCCATGTGCATTTCCCGTACCGCTAATCAAACACTTGGCTGCTAATGCATGTTTGAGCATCGATCGGTCTCCTCGTGAGAATCTTATGTTGTAATTTTCTTCCTAGCACCTACCTGGGGAGTGGCCAACCCACTAGACATCCCTAGGCCGCCTAGAACACATGGCAACACCACAGTCACGCCGTGACCACGTGGCGGGCATGCGAGTTTACACGCTCTAGAGTTGGGGCCATCGAACACCGCTCAAACCTCGACGTATCGCCACCAAACCATGTATTTATGATTAAATAGGTACTTATGTAACTAGAAATAATTTTCGGAAAAAATAAATAGCAAACTATGAGGTAGCTGCAGTTCAAATTGACCCGCTTCCACCTGATTCGGCGGAAATTTGTCTTTTTCACGGGAGGTGGATCAAAACTTTTTACACCCAACCATTTTGTCAATTTTGCATTAAATATGTCCTTGTATTTTATAAAATTGATTTGGTCCAATTTTGCAACAATTATTTGGGAGGTCCTTCACAAAAAAACCTCCTTTTGGGCACTCGAAAAATGGAAAATGATTTTTTTCGTCCAAAGAAAATAAAAACTTCCTTAGGCAATATTGTTTGCCATTCCAAGATGCACCCTTGTGCATAATATGAGATCATTTGAACAAACTATGCCATGAATGTGGCCATAGGATTGATCATTTGGCTTGAAAGCCATGAATCTTCACGCGTGATAGCTCATTTCTGAGAACACTTTTTTAAAAGAATTGCCGTATTACAAGTTTATTATTTTTCCTGATAACTTGGTCATATATAATGACACAATGCGAAGGTTTTCCAAATTTTTTGATTTTTTTTGAATTTTTAAAGCCCGTTTCAAAATGCGGTCAAAACGGCGGGAATGACCGTTCCTAGCTAGTGGATGAATCTTGGTATTTTTTTGATGTTTCTCTGATTAAATAGATACTTATGTACCTATAAATGATTTTTGTAAAAAATAAAGAGCAAACTACAAGGCAGCTACAGTTCAAATTTGACCCACTTCCAACTGAATCGGCCAAAATTTGTCTTTTTCACGAGAGGTGGATAAAACTTCTTACACCCAACCATTTGGTCAACTGTGCATTAAATATGGCCTAGTATTTTATAAAAATGATTTGGTCCAATTTTGCAACAATTATTTGGGAGGTCCTTCACAAAAAAACCTCCTTTTGGGCACTCGAAAAACGGAAAATGAATTTTTCGTCCAAAGAAAATGAAAAGTTCCTTACGCAACATTGTATGCCATTCCAAGATGCACCCTTGTGCACACTATGAGATCATTTTAACAAACAATGCCATGAATGTGGCCATAAGATTGATCATTCGGCTTGAAAGCTATGAATCTCCACGCATGATAGCTCGTTTCTGATAACACTTTTTAAAAATAATTGTCGTATTACAAGTTTACAATTTTTGCTGGTAACTTGGCCACATATAATGACACAATGCAAAGGTTTTCCAATTTTTTGATTTTTTTGAATTTTTTATGCCCGTTTGGAAATGCGATCAAAACGGTGGGCATGACCGTTCCTAGCTAGTTGTTGAATCTTGGAAAACTTTTGGTGTTTCTCTAATTAAATAGATACTTTTTTTACCTAAAAATGATTTTTCGGAAAAATAAAGAGGAAACTATGAGGCAGCCGCAGTTCAAATTTGACCCGCTTCCAACTGAATCGGTAGAAATTTGTCTTTTTCACGAGAGGTGGATCAAAACTTTTAACACCCAACCATTTGGTCAATTGTGAATTAAATATGGCCTAATATTTTATAAAAATAATTTGGTCCAATTTTGCAACAATTATTTGGTAGGTCCTTCACAAAAAAAACTCATTTTGGGCACTCGAAAAATGATTTAAAATAGCTAGAAAGATTAGAAATGCATACAAATTGGTGCTCATTTCTAAAATGTGGTTTAACTTGAATGAAAATTTGTGTGGTGCCTTTATGTAAAATATTTTTGATAGCTGCTTCACAAAATCTTCTTATTTTTAGGACTTGGAAACTAATTTTAAATCACAGATTTTTTCAACCAATCAGGACTCTTCTCAACGATCAACCCACCATAGCCGATCTGAACCGTCCACACACGAGGGATCCAACGTCTCTCACTCACCTGTCTGCAGCACCACCCAAACCCTAGCAGCCCGCGGCATACTCTCCTCCTCCCCCGCCCCGCCGCCTCTCTCTCCCCCTCCCCGATCCAGATCGATGGCACGTCCCTCCGTCGCCGCCCCCTCCTTCCCCATCCCCGGCCACACTCCCTTCCACCACCTTCTCATGTCCCAATAGCTCCCCTTTGTCCTCCCGCAGCAGATCAAGCGTGCCGCCCAACTGCTGAGATCCGCACCGCAGCACCTGCGCCACCGCACCTACTCCTCCACTGCCTCGCCGCAGCGCAAGGTGGCCATCGTCAGCGCGGCGGGCGGCATCGGCCAGCCGTTAGCGCTGCTCATGAAGCTCAACCCGCTCGTCTCCTCCCTCTCCCTCTATGGCATCGCTGCCACGCCCGACATCGCGGCCGACGTCTCCCACATCACACCCGCGCCCTGGTACGTCCCCACTCCCCATGCCTTTGCCTGCCCCGCCACTCGCTCCGCTTGAACTGCATCTCACTGGTCCAATGGAGCCGCTGCTCCTACAGGTGAAGGGCTTCGTCGGGGACGACCAGATCTGTATCCTCCCTCCCTCGATCCGCGCCATGGCCACCGCCCGGCAACCGTGAGTCATGACCACGCAGGCGCTGGGCGGGCACCGGAACACGCACCGGCGGGAGCGCACGCTGGCCAGGCGCGCGGTGCTGCAGCTACCGGAGCACACCCATCAGCTGCGCCGGCGCGTGCGCAGTCGATCCCGCAGCCGTCGTCACGCAGACCACCACTGCCTCGTCGCTGATAAGGCCACGATGGAAAGAGCCGCCGCTGCCGCCGTGGGAAGCCGCCCTCGTCGCCGCTCCTCTGCTTCTTCGCCATGTACTACGTTGCTGCTCCTCTGCTTCTTCTCCGTGGCGCCCCTCCCTTTCCACTCCTTCGAGCACAAGCAGCAGCAGCACTTGGCGGCGAGCATGTACACGCTGCACACACACACACACACACACAAGCTATCTAAGGTATGCGAACAGGCTGGTTGATCGATCTTTGCAAGACAAGCACGTACACTGCTGCCTAAGCAGCTTAATTGATTCCGACTATGTGTAGTGTAGGTACCAATTGCCCTGCATATTTTTATTTAGTGATGACAAGAACATAATCTTCTCGTATTTTCCATCTGAACAAGTTATTGTTATCCAAATGATTTTGCCTGCAATAACCTAATCCACGTGAACATCAACAATGTCGTAGATGTTGGCTTGGATATTCCAGACATTTATTTCAGTTGGAATTAGAAACATCTAGTACGGTCTGTTCCTGGTGCAGCTGCAGGACTGCACCTTCGTGCGCGACACCTTCAGAAACATCAGCCAGAACTACTGCCCGGCGCTTGAGCGGTACAGCAAGTGGGTGTACATTGGGCAGGTGCTGGTGTCCACGGCGGTGATGCTGTCCCTCATCTTCTGGGTGATCTACGCCAGGGAGCGGCGCCACCAGGCATACAACAAGGCGCACCGGGGCAACAAGCCAGCGCCTATGGGCGGGAACGCCTGATCCATGACGACCGTTTCATGCATTCGGTCGGCATGGACAAAGTCAGTGAGTGTAGAGAGTAGAGGACCGCTATGTGGTTGACTTGATTGTTGCATGTGGATTGATTCGTCTTTCATTTTTGCGAATCTGATGCTTGCTAGTATTTTTTTTGTGTTCCTGCTCGGTTGATGTACAGTTTGCGATAGAGTAGGAAGGATTGCGTACTTGTTAACTGCTTGCCTCATTCAGTTAGTATCATCTTGCATTGTGTCTCTTATTTTGCATTGAGATTGAAATCACACGAGGTAGCTTTTTGCACCATACTCAGGTATACAAATGGTCTTGGTGCGAGGTCTTGAACCGTGCTCCCGTATTTGTTTGGTGATTATTTTGGATACATGTTCTTTTTCTACAGAAATATGTTGTGGTTCCTTGCTGAATAAATAAGTAACCAGTATAGATAATCATTTTAAAGTACAACTCTTGGAATTACTGTTTTCCTTGTTGTAAAATTACCTATTTGTTGTTTACTTGTTGCTATCAGTTAATCATACTTTATTCCTTTTATTGAGCTGCTCCGCCACCTCCCCTGGCGTCTTCGCGGGGCGCGCGACGGTAGGCAGGTCATGGGTTTGACGGACCTGCTGCTGCCGACTGTCTTCCTCGACCACTTCCCTGAGCTGCTCCTGCCGCCGAGCCTCCTCAACTTCGCCCTGCTGTTGCTGCTGGTGAGACAATTTCCTCGATCTGTCGCTTCTTCCTCCTGCCAACTACATATGTGATGATTTTGTAACTGCTCTAGTTTGGGTGTAGCTGTAACTACTGTATTTTGGGTGTAATCGATAAAAGCTATGTGGTTTGGGGTTAAGGAGATCGTGTAGCATTTGAAGCTGTAAAAGCTATGTGGTGTAGTCATCAGTATTATGCTTATCAGCTTTAAAATTCTAAGACATCATGTATTGTTTTCCTTTGCTTATTTATAATTGTGTAGCGTTTGAAGCTGTAAAAGCTATGTGGTTTTACTATTCATTGGTATTATGCTTATATTCAGCTTTAAAATTCCAAGACATCATGTATTGTTTTCTGTTGCTTATTTATAATATATATGATTGTCTTTCTTATTTTCATGTGTTCTGCTTGCTGCTTGATCCATTCGCTCGTACCCTTGCTGGTTTGGCTGGAGTTATGTTTGTCTTTCTTATTTTCATGTGTTCTTCTTGCTACTTGATCCATTCGCTCGTACCCTTGCTGGTTTGGCTTGAGTTATGATTGCACTATTTTCTTCCATAGGTTGAGACCAACGAGGCATGGCGGATCAGGCCTCTACCCCCCCCCCCCACCCCACCCTGCGGACCACACCATCCTCCCTAAAGGGAAATACCAGGCCAAGTAAGTGCTATCTTCGTCTCCACGCCCATTTCTAGAAGTTTCTGTATGCTCGTGCTGGGTTTGTGTCAAGCCCTTCTGTTTGAGTGAGATCTGAACTGCTATTGTGATAATGCAGAGTTGGTGTCTATTTCTCCATGGAGATTTGAGTTTCTTCTTTTTGTTTATTCTGTGTGGTGTTAGTCTGATGGTTTATTGCAAGATGGCTGTATGGATAACTCAGCTTTGTGTGTTTATGGAATTTCCTAGAGGGTTGATAAAATTGTGAGTCTGTCAGCTTGCTTGGAACCAATTATTATGTGTTGCTTTGTGTAGTGTTGATTTTGCGCTGATATGAACTTACAATAGTATTTCCAGGAGGATTCAAGCCCGTAAACATAGAGGCATATGACGGAACAACAGACCCCGGAGTCTGGATTGAGGATTATATCCTACACATACATATGGCTAGAGGAGACGATCTCCACGCCATAAAATACCTACCCCTCAAGCTCAAAGGGCCAGCTCGGCATTGGCTCAAAAGCCTTCCACAAAATACCATTGGAAGTTGGGAAGAGCTTGAGGATGCGTTTCGAGCAAATTTTCAGGGAACTTATGTTCGCCCTCCGGACGCAGACAATTTAAGTCACATAACTCAACAGCCCGGGGAGTCAGCACGCAAATTCTGGAACAGGTTCCTCACCAAAAAGAACCAAATCGTCGATTGTCCGGACGCGGAAGCCTTAGCATCCTTTAAACGTAACGTCCAAGACGAATGGCTCGCCAGACATCTCGGCCAGGAAAAACCAAGAACAATGGCCGCACTAACAAGCCTCATGACCCGCTTTTGCGCGGGGGAAGATAGCTGGCTAGCAAGATGCAGCACCAGCGACCCGAGTACATCCGAGGTCAGGGATGGAAATGGGAAATCAAGACGCAGAAGAGATCAGCGCAGGAATAAGGAAAGTGGCCCAAATAGCACGGCGGTCAATGCCGGATTCAAAAGCTCTCGGCCGAATAACAAAACAATGCCCCTTAAGGACAACAGTGACGAGCAATCCAACCTAAACAAAATCTTGGATAGGATATGTCAAATCCACAGTACCCCCGGGAAGCCTGCAAACCATACCCACAGAGATTGTTGGGTCTTCAAGCAGTCCGGCCGACTTAACGCCGAACACAAGGGGCTCGACACACCAAGCTAAGACGATGACGAATCCCACAAGCAGCAGACCGGAGCACAGAAGACTTTCCCACTAGAGGTCAAAACAGTGAACTCACTTCACGTGATAAATTGTGCGGAAGCGATATAAACCTGCTATACCAGGACACCATCCGCAGAATGGGGATAGACCCTACCAAAATTCGCCATAGCAATACTTCCTTCAAAGGAGTGACGCCAAGCCCTTATGCCAAGTGTACAGGCTCTGTACTACTAAAATTTGTGTTCGGTTCACCCGACAACTTCCGTCGCGAAAAGCTAATCTTCCATATCGCCCCATTCAAAAATGGCCATCAAGCACTACTGGGACGCGAAGCTTTCGCCCGCTCTAACGCAATACCGCATTACGCGTCTCTCACACTCAAAACTCCCGGTCCACGCGGCATAATCCCATTAAAGGGAAACTCCGAGTGTTCCTCGACCACGGAAAACGTGAGACTGCCTTGACAGCCGCACATTAATCCAACCTTGCTGATCAAAGCCCCTACAAGTAGGTCATTTAGACCTCGGACACGGTTAGGCGAGTCCGACATAAATAAACAAGGGGCTTCCCAGCCGCATACCTCTTTACAAGGGACTGCACGTATAAACAATGAGAGCCAATAAAGCTCAATCTTTCCAAATCATACTCTGTTCTAAATACATCTTTTGCACGATATTTTTTCCAAACTAAGTTCTTCTCTTTTACAGATGAATCACATGCTACACACGTCCAGGATACAGCACAACGGAGACACAGGCGCAGACGTGCAGCAGGGACCCGTT
>CAJFDF010001154.1:5911-22821 GCA_904067115.1 Aegilops sharonensis
CTCAGTTATGATGATGCACTAGGTCCATAGCTGGGACTTTGTGTATGTTCTCGAAATGCGTTTGTCGAGTGCTCATTAAGAAAGTTTCTATACAAGTTTCTGAACGAACTCCTCAAGAAAACTTCTCCAAAAGTTCCCTATGAAAGAATCCTTTGAAGCATCTGGTCGTCACAAACGGTTTTACAACTTCTAGAGCCAAAACGGACTCCGTATGAGTCAGATATCCATGTTTCAGCTAACACTGCGCAAAACTGATTCCGAACGACAGTTACAGACTAGTTCTTGTGTAGTTGCATTTGATTTTTTCCATTCTAGTTCACTAAACATCTCCATATGAGATCCAATTACTTGTAAGGAAATGCAAGACACCTCAGTTGTGATGATGCACTAGGTCCATAGCTGGGACTTAGTGTATGTTCTCGAAATGCGTTTGTCGAGTGCTCAATAAAAAAGTTTCTATACAAGTTTCTGAATGAACTCCTTAAGAAAACTTCTCCAAAAGTTTCCTTTGAAAGAATACTTTGAAGCATCTGGTCGCCACAAACATTTTGACTACTTGTGGAGCCAAAACGGACTCCATACGAGTCAGATATCCATGTTTCAGTTAACACTGCGCAAAATTGATTCCGAACGACACTTACAGACTAGTTCTTGTGTAGTTGCATGTGATTTTTTCCATTCTACTTAACTAAACATCTCCATATAAGATCAAATTACTTGTAGGGAAATGCAAGAGGATCTTAGTTTTGATGATGCACTAGGTCCATAGCTGGGACTTTGTGCATGTTCTCGAAATGCGTTTGTCGAGTGCTCATTAAGAAAGTTTCTATACAAGTTTCTAAACTAACTCCTTAAGAAAAGTTCACCAAAAGTTCCCTGTGAAAGAAATCCTGTGAAGCATCTGGTCGTCACAAACGTTTTGACTACTTGTGGAGCCAAAACGGACTCTGTATGAGTCAGATATCCATGTTTCAGTTAACACTGCGCAAAACTAATTCCGAACGACAGTTACAGACTAGTTCTTGTGTAGTTGCATGTGATTTTTTCCATTCTACTTAACTAAACATCTCCATATAAGATCAAATTACTTGTAGGGAAATGCAAGAGGATCTTAGTTTTGATGATGCACTAGGTCCATAGCTGCGACTTTGTGTATGTTCTCGAAATGCGTTGGTCGAGTGCTCAATAAGAAAGTTTATATACAAGTTTCTGAACGAACTCCTCAAGAAAACTTCTCCAAAAGTTCCCTATGAAAGAATCCTTTGAAGCATCTGGTCGTCACAAACGGTTTTACAACTTCTAGAGCCAAAACGGACTCCGTATGAGTCAGATATCCATGTTTCAGTTAACACTGCGCAAAACTAATTCCGAACGACAGTTACAGACTAGTTCTTGTGTAGTTGCATGTGATTTTTTCCATTCTACTTAACTAAACATCTCCATATAAGATCAAATTACTTGTAGGGAAATGCAAGAGGATCTTAGTTTTGATGATGCACTAGGTCCATAGCTGCGACTTTGTGTATGTTCTCGAAATGCGTTGGTCGAGTGCTCAATAAGAAAGTTTATATACAAGTTTCTGAACGAACTCCTCAAGAAAACTTCTCCAAAAGTTCCCTATGAAAGAATCCTTTGAAGCATCTGGTCGTCACAAACGGTTTTACAACTTCTAGAGCCAAAACGGACTCCGTATGAGTCAGATATCCATGTTTCAGTTAACACTGCGCAAAACTAATTCCGAACGACAGTTACAGACTAGTTCTTGTGTAGTTGCATGTGATTTTTTCCATTCTACTTAACTAAACATCTCCATATAAGATCAAATTACTTGTAGGGAAATGCAAGAGGATCTTAGTTTTGATGATGCACTAGGTCCATAGCTGCGACTTTGTGTATGTTCTCGAAATGCGTTGGTCGAGTGCTCAATAAGAAAGTTTATATACAAGTTTCTGAACGAACTCCTCAAGAAAACTTCTCCAAAAGTTCCCTATGAAAGAATCCTTTGAAGCATCTGGTCGTCACAAACGGTTTTACAACTTCTAGAGCCAAAACGGACTCCGTATGAGTCAGATATCCATGTTTCAGTTAACACTGCGCAAAACTAATTCCGAACGACAGTTACAGACTAGTTCTTGTGTAGTTGCATGTGATTTTTTCCATTCTACTTAACTAAACATCTCCATATAAGATCAAATTACTTGTAGGGAAATGCAAGAGGATCTTAGTTTTGATGATGCACTAGGTCCATAGCTGCGACTTTGTGTATGTTCTCGAAATGCGTTGGTCGAGTGCTCAATAAGAAAGTTTATATACAAGTTTCTGAACGAACTCCTCAAGAAAACTTCTCCAAAAGTTCCCTATGAAAGAATCCTTTGAAGCATCTGGTCGTCACAAACGGTTTTACAACTTCTAGAGCCAAAACGGACTCCGTATGAGTCAGATATCCATGTTTCAGTTAACACTGCGCAAAACTAATTCCGAACGACAGTTACAGACTAGTTCTTGTGTAGTTGCATGTGATTTTTTCCATTCTACTTAACTAAACATCTCCATATAAGATCAAATTACTTGTAGGGAAATGCAAGAGGATCTTAGTTTTGATGATGCACTAGGTCCATAGCTGCGACTTTGTGTATGTTCTCGAAATGCATTGGTCGAGTGCTCAATAAGAAAGTTTATATACAAGTTTCTAGACGAACTCAATAAGAAAAGTTCTCCAAAAGTTCCCTGTGAAATAATCGTTTTAAGCATCAGGTCGTCACAAACTTTTTGACTACTTGTGGAGCCAAAACGGACTCCGTATGAGTCAGATATCCATGTTTCAGTTAACACTGCGCAAAACTGATTCCGAACGACAGTTACAGACTAGTTCTTGTGTAGTTGCATTTGATTTTTTCCATTCTACTTGACTAAACATCTGCATATGAGTTCCAATTACATGTAGGGAAATGCAAGAGACCTCAGTTATGATGATGCACTAGGTCCATAGCTGGGACTTTGTGTATGTTCTCTACATGCGTTTGTTGAGTGCTTATTAAGAAAGTTTCTATACAAGTTTCTGAATGAACTCCTTAAGAATAGTTCTCCAAAAGTTCCCTATGAAAGTATCATTTGAAGAATATGGTCGTCACAAAAGTTTTGACTACTTGTGGAGCCAAAACGGACTCTGTATGAGTCAGATATCCATGTTTCAGTTAACACTGCGCAAAACTGATTCCGAACGACAGTTACAGACTAGTTCTTGTGTAGTTGCATTTGATTTTTTCCATTTTACTTCACTAAACATCTCCATATGAGATCAAATTACTAGTAGGGAAATTCAAGAGACCTCAGTTATGATGATGCACTAGGTCCATAGCTGGGACTTTGTGTATGTTCTCGAAATGCGTTTGTCGAGTGCTCATTAAGAAAGTTTCTATACAAGTTTCTGAACGAACTCCTTAAGAAAACTTCTCCAAAGGTTCCCTATAAAAGAATCCTTTGAAGCATCTGGTCGTCACAAACGTTTTTACTACTTCTAGAGCCAAAACGGACTCCGTATGAGTCAGATATCCATGTTTCAGCTAACAGTGCGCAAAACTTATTCCGAACGACAGTTACAGACTAGTTCTTGTGTAGTTGCATGTGATTTTTTCCATTCTACTTAACTAAACATCTCCATATAAGATCCAATTACTTGTAAGGAAATGCAAGACACCTTAGTTTTAATGAAGCACTAGGTCCATAGCTGGGACTTAGTGTATGTTCTCCAAATGCGNCTATAAAAGAATCCTTTGAAGCATCTGGTCGTCACAAACGTTTTTACTACTTCTAGAGCCAAAACGGACTCCGTATGAGTCAGATATCCATGTTTCAGCTAACAGTGCGCAAAACTTATTCCGAACGACAGTTACAGACTAGTTCTTGTGTAGTTGCATGTGATTTTTTCCATTCTACTTAACTAAACATCTCCATATAAGATCCAATTACTTGTAAGGAAATGCAAGACACCTTAGTTTTAATGAAGCACTAGGTCCATAGCTGGGACTTAGTGTATGTTCTCCAAATGCGTTTGTCGAGTGCTCATTAAGAAAGTTTCTATACAAGTTTCTGAACTAACTCCTTAAGAAATGTTCACCAAAAGTTCCCTGTGAAAGAAATCCTTTGAAGCATCTGGTCGTCACAAACGTTTTGACTGCTTGTGCAGCCAAAATGGACTCCGTATGAGTCAGATATTCTTGTTTCAGTTAACATTGGCAAAACATATTCCGAACGACACTTACAGACTAGTTCTTGTGTAGTTGCATTCAATTACTAGTAGGGAAATTCAAGAGACCTCAGTTATGATGATGCACTAGGTCCATAGCTGGGACTTTGTGTATGTTCTCTACATGCGTTTGTTGAGTGCCTATTAAGAAAGTTTCTAGACAAGTTTCTGAACGAACTCCTTAAGAAAAGTTCTCCAAAAGTTCCCTATGAAAGTATCCTTTGAAGAATATGGTCGTCACAATCGTTTTGACTACTTGTGGAACCAAAACGGACTCCGTATGAGTCAGATATCGATGTTTCAGCTAACACTGCGCAAAACTGATTCCGAACGACAGTTACAGACTAGTTCTTGTGTAGTTGCATTCGATTTTTTCCATTCTACTTCACTAAACATCTCCATATGAGATCCAATTACGTATAAGGAAATGCAAGACAACTCAGTTATGATGATGCACTAGGTCCATAGCTGGGACTTTGTGTATGTTCTCGAAATGCGTTTGTCGAGTGCTCATTAAGAAAGTTTCTATACAAGTTTCTGAACGAACTCCTCAAGAAAACTTCTCCAAAAGTTCCCTATGAAAGAATCCTTTGAAGCATCTGGTCGTCACAAACGTTTTTACTACTTCTAGAGCCAAAACGGACTCCGTATGAGTCAGATATCCATGTTTCAGCTCACACTGCGCAAAACTGATTCCGAACGACCGTTACAGACTAGTTATTGTGTAGTTGCATTCGATTTTTTCCATTCTAGTTCACTAAAAATCTCAAGATGAGATCCAATTAATTGTAAGGAAATGCAAGACACCTCAGTTTTATGATGCACTAGGTCCATAGCTGGGACTTAGTGTATGTTCTCGAAATGCGTTTGTCGAGTGCTCATTAAAAAAGTTTCTATACAAGTTTCTGAATGAACTCCTTAAGAAAAGTTCACCAAAAGTTTCCTTTGAAAGAATCCTTTGAAGCATCTGGTCGCCACAAACGTTTTGACTACTTGTGGAGCCAAAGCGGACTCCGTATGAGTCAGATATCCATGATTCAGTTAACACTGCGCAAAACTGATTCCGAAAGACAGTTATAGAATAGTTCTTGTGTAGTTCCATTCGATTTTTTCCATTCTACTTCACTGAACGTCTACATATGAGATCCAATTACTTGTAGGAAAACGCAAGAGTTCTCAGTTATGATGATGCACTAGGTCCATAGCTGCGACTTTGTGTATGTTCTCGAAATGCGTTGGTCGAGTGCTCAATAAGAAAGTTTATATACAAGTTTCTGAACGAACTCAATAAGAAAAGTTCTCCAAAAGTTCCCTGTGAAAGAAATCCTTTGAAGCATCTGGTCGTCACAAACGTTTTGACTGCTTGTGCAGCCAAAACGGACTCCGTATGAGTCAGATATCCATGTTTCAGTTAACACTGCGCAAAATTGATTCCGAACGACACTTACAGACTAGTTCTTGTGGAGCTGCATGTGATTTTTTCCATTCTACTTAACTAAACATCTCCATATAAGATCCAATTACTTGTAGGAAAATGCAAGAGGACCTTAGTTTTGATGATGCACTAGGTCCATAGCTGGGACTTTGTGTATGTTCTCGAAATGCGTTTGTTGAGTGCTCATTAAGAAAGTTTCTATACAAGTTTCTGAACTAACTCCTTAAGAAAAGTTCTCCAAAAGTTCCCTTTGAAAGAAATCCTTTGAAGCATCTGGTCGTCACAAACGTTCTGACTGCTTGTGCAGCCAAAACGGAGTCCGTATGAGTCAGATATCCGTGTTTTGCATTCGATTTTTTCCGTTCTACTTCACTAAACATCTCCATATGAGGTCCAATTACTTGTAGGGAAATGCAAGAGGACCTCAGTTATGATTATGCACTAGGTCCATAGCTGGGACTTTGTATATGTTCTCGAAATGCGTTTGTCAAGTGCTCATTAAGAAAGTATCTGTACAAGTTTCTGAATGAACTCCATAAGAAAAGTTCTCCCAAAGTTCCCTGTGAAAGAATCCTTTGAAGCATCTGGTCGTCACAAACGTTTTGACTTCTTGTGGAGCCAAAACGGACTACCTATGAGTCAGATATCCATGTTTCAGTTAACACTGCACAAAAATGATTCCGAACGACAATAACAGACTAGTTCTTGTGTAGTTGTATTTGATTTTTTCCATTCTACTTCACTAAACGTCTGCATATGAGATCCAATTAATTGTAGGGAAATGCAAGAAACCTAGTTTATGATGATGCACTAGGTCCATAGCTGTGACTTTTTGTATGTTCTCGAAATGCGTTTGTCGAGTGCTCATTAAGAAAGTTTCTATACAAGATTCTAAACGAGCTCCTTAATAAAAGTACCCAATGAAAGAATCCTTTGAAGCATTAGGTCGTGACAAACGTTTTGACTACTTGTGGAGCCAAAACAGACTCCGTATGAGTCAGATATCCATGTTTCAGTTAACACTACGCAAAACTGATTCCGAACGATAGTTACAGACTAGTTCTTGTGTAGTTGCATTCAATTTTTTCCATTCTACTTCACTAAACATCTCCATATGAGATCTAATTACTTGGAGAAAAATGCAAGAGACCTCAGTTATGATGATGCACTAGGTCCATAGCTGGGACTTTGTGTATATTCTCGAAATGCGTTGATCGAGTGCTCATTAAGAAAGTTTTTAAAAAAGTTTCTGAACAAACTCCTTAAGAAAAGTTCCCCAAACGTTCCCTATGACAGAATCTTTGAAGCATCTGGTCGTCAAAAATGTTTTGACTACTTGTGGAACAAAAACGGACTCCGTATGAGTCAGATATCCATGTTTCAGTTAAGAATGCGCAAAACTGATTCCAAACGACAGTTACAGACTAGTTCTTGTGTAGTTGCATTCGATTTTTTCGATTCTACTTCACTAAACATCTCCATATGAGATCCAATTACTTGTAGTAAAATTCAAGAGACCTCGGTTATGATAATGCACTAGGTCCATAGGTGGGACTTTGTGTATGTTCTCAAAATTTGTTTGTCGAGTGCTCATTAAGAAAGTTTCTATACAAATTTCTGAACGAACTCCTTAAGGGAAGTTCTCCAAAAGTTCCCTATGAAAGAATCCTTTGTAGCATCTGGTCGTCACAAACAATTTGACTACTTGTGGATCCAAAACGGACTCCGTATGAGTCAGATATCCATGTTTCAGTTAACACTGCGCAAAACTGATTCCGAACGACAGTTATAGACTAGTTCTTGTGGAGCTGCATGTGATTTTTTCCATTCTATTTCACTGAACATCTCCGTATGAGGTCCAATTACTTGTAGGGAAATGCAAGAGGACCTTAGTTATGATGATGCACTAGGTCCATAGCTGCGACTTTGTGTATGTTCTCGAAATGCGTTCGTCGAGTGCTCATTAAGAAAGTATCTATACAAGTTTCTGAACGAACTCCTTAACAAAATTCTCCAAAAGTTCCCTATGAAAGAATCCTTTGTAGCATCTGGTCGTCACAAACAATTTGACTACTTGTGGAACAAAAACGGACTCCGTATGAGTCAGATATCCATGTTTCAGTAAATAGGTAGCGCTTAGAGACGGGAAAGTGTGTATATGTCGGAGGGTGACGACTCCTTAAAACAGATTCCGAAAGACAGTTATAGAAGAGTTCTTGTGTAGTTGCATTCGATTTTTTCCATTCTATTTCACTGAACATCTCCGTATGAGGTCCAATTACTTGTAGGGAAATGCAAGAGGACCTTAGTTATGATGATGCACTAGGTCCATAGCTGCGACTTTGTGTATGTTCTCGAAATGCGTTCGTCGAGTGCTCATTAAGAAAGTATCTATACAAGTTTCTGAACGAACTCCTTAACAAAATTCTCCAAAAGTTCCCTATGAAAGAATCCTTTGTAGCATCTGGTCGTCACAAACAATTTGACTACTTGTGGAACAAAAACGGACTCCGTATGAGTCAGATATCCATGTTTCAGTTAAGACTGCGCAAAACTGATTCCGAACGACAGTTATAGACTAGTTCTTGTGTATTTGCATTCAATTTTTTCCATTCTACTTCACTAAACATCTCCATATGAGATCCAATTACTTAGAGGGAAATGCAAGAGACCTCAGTTATGACGATGCACTAAGTCCATAGCTGGGACTTTGTGTATGTTCTCGAAATGCATTTGTCGAGTGCTCATTTAGAAAGTTTCTATACAAGTTTCTGAACGAACTCCTTAACAAAATTCTCCAAAAGTTCCATGTTAAAGAAACCTTTGAAGCATCTAGTCGTCACAAATATTTTTACTACTTGTGGAGCCAAAACGGACTTCGTATGAGTCAGATATCCGTGTTTCAGTTAACACCGCGCAAAACTGATTCCGAACGACATTTACAGACTAGATATTGTGTAGTTGCATTCGATTTTTTCCATTCTATTTCACTGAACATCTCCGTATGAGGTCCAATTACTTGTAGGGAAATGCAAGAGGACCTTAGTTATGATGATGCACTTGGTCCATAGCAGGGACTTTGTATATGTTCTCGAAATGCGTTTGTCGAGTGCTCATTAAGAAAGTATCTATACAAGTTTCTGAATGAACTCCATAAGAAAAGTTCTCCCAAAGTTCCCTGTGAAAGAATCCTTTGAAGCATCTGGTCGTCACAAATGTTTTGACTTCTTGTGGAGACAAAACGGACTACGTATGAGTTAGATGTCCATGTTTCAGTTAACACTGCACAAAAATGATTCCGAACGATAATAACAGACTAGTTCTTGTGTAGTTGTATTTGATTTTTTCCATTCTACTTCACTAAACGTCTCCATATGAGATCCAATTAATTGTAGGGAAATGCAAGAGACCTAGTTTATGATGATGCACTAGGTCCATAGCTGTGACTTTTTGTATGTTCTCGAAATGCGTTTGTCGAGTGCTCATTAAGAAAGTTTCTATACAAGTTTCTAAATGAACTCCTTACGAAAAGTTCCAAATGAAAGAATCCTTTCAAAGCATCAGGTCGTGACTAACGTTTTGACTACTTGTGGAGCCAAAACAGACTCCGTATGAGTCAGATATCCATGTTTCAGTTAACACTACGCAAAACTGATTCCGAACGATAGTTACAGACTAGTTCTTGTGTAGTTGCATTCAATTTTTTCCATTCTACTTCACTAAACATCTCCATACGAGATCTAATTACTTGGAGGAAAATGCAAGAGACCTCAGTTATGATGATGCACTAGGTCCATAGCTGGGACTTTGTGTCTATTCTCGAAATGCGTTGATCGAGTGCTCATTAAGAAAGTTTCTATAAAAGTTTCTGAACGAACTCCTTAAGAAAAGTTCCCCAAACGTTCCCTATGACAGAATATTTGAAGCATCTGGTCGTCACAAATGTTTTGGCTACTTGTGGAACCAAAACGGACTCCGTATGAGTCAGATATCCATGTTTCAGTTAAGACTGCGCAAAACTGATTCCAAACGATAGTTACAGACTAGTTCTTGTGTAGTTGCATTCGATTTTTTCCATTCTACTTCAGTAAACATCTCCATATGAGATCCAATTACTTGTAATAAAATTCAAGAGACCTCGGTTATGATAATGCACTAGGTCCATAGGTGGGACTTTGTGTATGTTCTCAAAATTCGTTTGTCGAGTGCTCATTAAGAAAGTTTCTATACAAATTTCTGAACGAACTCCTTAAGGAAAGTTCTCCAAAAGTTCCCTATGAAAGAATCCTTTGTAGCATCAGGTCGTGACAAACAATTTGACTACTTGTGGAGCCAAAATGGACTCTGTATGAGTCAGATATCCATGTTTCAGTTAACACTGCGCAAAACTGATTCCGAACGACAGTTATAGACTAGTTCTTGTGTAGTTGCATTCAATTTTTTCCATTCTACTTCACTAAACATCTCCATATGAGATCCAATTACTTGTAGGGAAATGCAAGAGACCTCAGTTATCATGATGCACTAGGTCCAGAGTTGGGACTTTGTGTATGTTCTCGAAATGCATTTGTCGAGTGCTCATTAAGAAAGTTTCTATACAAGTTTCTGAACCAACTCCTTAACAAAATTCTCCAAAAGTTCCCTGTTAAAGAAACATTTGAAGCATCTAGTCGTCACAGACGTTTTGACTACTTGTGGAGCCAAAATGGACTCCGGATGAGTCAGATATCCGTGTTTCAGTTAACACTGCGCAAAACTGATTCCGAACGACAGTTATAGACTAGTTATCGTGTAGTTGTATTCGATTTTTTTCATTCTACTTCACTAAACATCTCCATATGAGGTCCAATTACTTGTAGGAAAATGCAAGAGGACCTCAGTTATGATGATGCACTAGGTCCATAGCTGGGACTTTGTATATGTTCTCGAAATGCGTTTGTCGAGTGCTCATTAAGAAAGTATCTATACAAGTTTGTGAATGAACTCCATAAGAAAAGTTCTCCCAAAGTTCCCTGTGAAAGAATCCTTTGAAGCATCTGGTCGTCACAAACGTTTTGACTTCTTGTGGAGCCAAAATGGACTACGTATGAGTCAGATATCCATGTTTCAGTTAACATTGCACAAAAATGATTCCGAACGACAATTACAAACTAGTTCTTGTGTAGTTGTATTTGATTTTTTCCATTCTACTTCACTAAACGTCTCCATATGAGATCCAATTAATTGTAGGGAATGCAAGAGACCTCGTTTATGATGATGCTCTTGGTCCATAGCTGTGACTTTTTGTATGTTCTCGAAATGCGTTTGTCGAGTGCGCATTAAGAAAGTTTCTATACAAGTTTCTAAACGAACTCCTTAAGAAAAGTTCCCTATGAAAGAACCCTTTGAAGCATCAGGTCGTGACAAACGTTTTGACTACTTCTGGAGCCAAAACGGACTCCGTATTAGTCAGATATCCATGTTTCAGTTAACACTACGCAAAACTGATTCCGAACGATAGTTACAGACTAGTTTTTGTGTAGTTGCCTTCAATTTTTTCATTCTACTTCACTAAACATCTCCATATAAGATCTAATTACTTGCAGGAAAATACAAGAGACCTCAGTTATGATGATGCACTAGGTCCATAGCTGGGACTTTGTGTATATTCTCGAAATGCGTTGATCGAGTGCTCATTAAGAAAGTTTCTATAAAAGTTTCTCAATGAACTCCTTAAGAAAAGTTCCCCAAACGTTCCCTATGACAGAATCTTTGAAGCATCTGGTCTTCACAAATGTTTTGACTACTTGTGGAAGCAAAACGGACTCCGTATGAGTCAGATATCCATGTTTCAGTTAACACTGCGCAAAACTGATTTCGAACGACAGTTACAGACTAGTTCTTGTGTAGTTGCATTCGATTTTTTCCATTCTACTTCACTAAACATATCCATATGAGATCCAATTACTTGTAGTAAAATGCAAGAGACCTCGGTTATGATAATGCACTAGGTCCATAGGTGGGACTTTCTGTATGTTCTCGAAATTCTTTTGTCGAGTGCTCATTAAGAAAGTTTCTATAAAAATTTCTTAACGAACTCCTGAAGGAAAGTTCTCCAAAAGTTCCCTATGAAAGAATCCTTTGTAGCATCTGGTCGTCACAAACAATTTGACTACTTATGGAGCCAAAACGGACTCCGTATGAGTCAGAAATCCCTGTTTCAGTTAACACTGCGCAAAACTGATTCCGAACGACAGTTATAGACTAGTTCTTGTGTAGTTGCATTCAATTCTTTCCATTCTACTTCACTAAAAATCTACATATGAGGTCCAATTACTTGTAGGGAAATGCAAGAGACATCAATTATGATGATGCACTAGGTTAATAGCTGGAACTTTGTGTATGTTCTCGAAATGCGTTTGTCGAGTGCTCATTAAGAAAGTTTCTATACAACTTTATGAACGAACTCCTTAAGAAAAGTTCCCCAAATGTTCCCTATGACAGAATCCTTTGAAGCATATGGTCGTCACAAATGTTTTGAATATTGTGGAACCAAAATGAACTATGTATGTGTCAGATATCCATGTTTCAGTTAACACTGCGCAAAACTGATTCCGAACGACACTTACAGACTAGTTCTTGTGTAGTTGCATTCGATTTTTTCCATTCTAATTCACTAAACATCTCCACATGAGATCCAATTACTAGTAGGAAAATGCAAGAGACCTCAGTTACGATGATGCAATAGGTCAATAGCTGGGACTTTGTGTATGTTCTCGAAATGCGTTTGTCGAGTGCTCATTAAGAAAGTTTCTATACAAATTTCTAAAAAAACTGCTTAATAAAAGTTCTCCAAAAGTTCCCTGTGAAAGAATCCTTTGAAGCATCTGGTCGTCACAAATGTTTTGGCTACTTGGAGAGCCAAAACAGACTCCGTATGAGCCAGATATCCATGTTTCAGTTAACACTACGCAAAACTGATTCCGAACGACAGTTACAAACTAGTTATTGTGTAGTTGCATTTGATTTTTTCCATTCTACTTCACTAAACATCTCCACATCAGGTCCAATTACTTGCATGAAATGCAATAGGACCTCAGTTATGATGATGCACTAGGTCCATACCTGGGACTGTGTATATGTTCTCGAAATGCGTTTGTCGAGTGCTCATTAAGAAAGTATCTATACAAGTTTCCGAATGAACTCCTTAAGGAAATTTCTCCCAAAGTTCCCAGTGAAAGAATCCTTTGAAGCATATGGTCGTCACAAACGTTTTGACTTCTTGTGGAGCCAAGGCGGACTACGTATGAGTCAGATATACATCTTCCAGTTAACACTGCACAAAAATGATTCACTAGGTCTATAGCTGGGACTTTGTGTATGTTCTCGAAATGCATTTGTCGAGTGCTTTAAGAAAGTTTCTATACAAGTTTCTGAACGAACTCCTTAAAAAAGTTCCCTGTGAGAGAATCCTTTGAAGCATCTAGTTGTCCCAAACGTTTTGACTACTTGTGGAGCCAAAATGGACTCCGTATGAGTCAGATATCCATGTTTCAGTTAACACTGCGCAAAACTAATTCCGAACGACAGTTACAGACTATTTCAAGTGTAGTTGCATTCGACTTTTTCCATTCTAATTCACTAAACATCTCCATATGAGATCCAATTACTAGTAGGGAAATGCAAGAGACCTTAGTTATGATGATGCACGAGGTCTATAGCTGGGACTTTGTGTATGTTCTCGAAATGTATTTGTCGAGTGCTTTAAGAAATTTATGTACAAGTTTCTGAACGAACTCCTTAAAAAAGGTTCTCCAAAAGTTCCCTGTGAAAGAATCCTTTAAAGCATCTAGTCGTCACAATTGTTTTGACTACTTGTGGAGCCAAAATGGACTCTGTATGAGTCAGATATCCATGTATCAGTTAACACTGTGCAAAACTGATTACGAACGACAGTTACAGACTAGTTCTTATGTAGTTGCATTCAATTTTTTCCATTCTAATTCACTAAAAATCTCCATATGAGATCCAATTAATAGTAGGGAAATGCAAGAGACCTCAGTTATGATGATGCACTAGGTCAATAGCTGGGACTTTGTGTATGTTCTCGAAATGCGTTTGTCGAGTGCTCATTAAGAAAGTTTCTATACAAGTTTCTGAACGAACTCCTTAACAAAATTCTCCAAAAGTTCCCTGTGAAAGAATCCTTTGAAGCATCTGATCGTCACAAACGTTTTGACTACTTGTGGAGCCAAAACGGACTCCGTATGAGTCAGATATCCATGTTTCAGTTAACACTACGCAAAACTGATTCCGAACGATAGTTACAGACTAGTTCTTGTGTAGTTGTATTTGATTTTTTCCATTCTACTTCACTAAACGTCTCCATATGAGATCCAATTACTAGTAGGGAAATGCAAGAGACCTCAGTTATAATGATGCACTAGGTCAATAGCTGGGACTTTGTGTATGTTCTCGAAATGCATTTGTCGAGTGCTCATTAAGAAAGTTTCTATACAAGTTTCTGAACGAACTCCTTAACAAAATTCTCCAAAAGTTCCCTGTGAAAGAATCCTTTGAAGCATCTGATCGTCACAAACGTTTTGACTACTTGTGGAGCCAAAACGGACTCCGTATGAGTCAGATATCCATGTTTCAGTTAACACTACGCAAAACTGATTCCGAACGATAGTTACAGACTAGTTCTTGTGTAGTTGTATTTGATTTTTTCCATTCTACTTCACTAAACGTCTCCATATGAGATCCAATTACTAGTAGGGAAATGCAAGAGACCTCAGTTATAATGATGCACTAGGTCAATAGCTGGGACTTTGTGTATGTTCTCGAAATGCATTTGTCGAGTGCTCATTAAGAAAGTTTCTATACAAGTTTCTGAACGAACTCCTTAACAAAATTCTCCAAAAGTTCCCTGTGAAAGAATCCTTTGAAGCATCTGATCGTCACAAACGTTTTGACTACTTGTGGAGCCAAAACGGACTCCGTATGAGTCAGATATCCATGTTTCAGTTAACACTACGCAAAACTGATTCCGAACGATAGTTACAGACTAGTTCTTGTGTAGTTGTATTTGATTTTTTCCATTCTACTTCACTAAACGTCTCCATATGAGATCCAATTACTAGTAGGGAAATGCAAGAGACCTCAGTTATAATGATGCACTAGGTCAATAGCTGGGACTTTGTGTATGTTCTCGAAATGCATTTGTCGAGTGCTCATTAAGATAGTTTCTATACAAGTTTCTGAACGAACTCCTTAATAAAAGTTCTCCAAAAGTTCCCTGTGAAAGAATCCTTTGAAGCATCTGATCGTCACAAACGTTTTGACTACTTGTGGAGCCAAAACAGACTCCGTATGAGTCAGATATCCATGTTTCAGTTAACACTACGCAAAACTGATTCGGAACGACAGTTACAGACTAGTTCTTGTGTAGTTTCATTCGATTTTTTCCATTCTACTTCACTAAACATCTCCATATGAGATCCAATTACTTGTAGGGAAATGCAAGAGACCTCGGTTATGATGATGCACTAGGTCCATAGCTATGACTTTGTGTGTAATCTCGAAATGCGTTTGTCGAGTGCTCATTAAGAAAGTTTCTATACAAGTTTATGAACGAACTCCTTAAGAAAAGTTCCCCAAATGTTCCCTATGACAGAATCCTTTGAGGCATCTGGTCGTCACAAATGTTTTGACTACTTGTGGAACCTAAACGGACTCCGTATGAGTCAGATATCCATGTTTCAGTTAACACTGCGCAAAACTGATTCCGAACGACACTTACAGACTAGTTCTTGTGTAGTTGCATTCGATTTTTTCCATTCTAATTCACTAAACATCTCCATATGAGATCCAATTACTTGTAGGCAAATGCAAGATACCTCAGTTATGATGATGCACTAGGTCCATAGCTGGCACATTGTGTATGTTCTCGAAATGCATTTGTCGAGTGCTCATTAAGATAGTTTCTATACAAGTTTCTGAACGAACTCCTTAATAAAAGTTCTCCAAAAGTTCCCTGTGAAAGAATCCTTTGAAGCATCTGATCGTCACGAACGTTTTGACTACTTGTGGAGCCAAAACAGACTCCGTATGAGTCAGATATCCATGTTTCAGTTAACACTACGCAAAACTGATTCGGAACGACAGTTACAGACTAGTTCTTGTGTAGTTTCATTCGATTTTTTCATTCTACTTCACTAAACATCTCCATATGAGATTCAATTACTTGTAGGGAAATGCAAGAGACCTCGGTTATGATGATGCACTAGGTCCATAGCTATGACTTTGTGTAGGATCTCGAAATGCGTTTGTCGAGTGCTCATTAAGAAAGTTTCTATACAAGTTTCTAAATGAACTCCTTAAGAAAAGTTCCCTATGAAAGAATCCTTTGAAGCATCAGGTCGTGACAAACGTTTTGACTTCTTATGGAGCCAAAACAGACTCCGTATGAGTCAGATATCCATGTTTCAGTTAACACTGCGCAAAACTGATTCCGAACGATAGTTATAGACTAGTTCTTGTGTAGTTGCATTCAATTTTTTCCATTCTACTTCACTAAACATCTCCATATGAGACCCAATTACTTGTAGGCAAATGCCAGAGTCCTCAGTTATGATGATGCACTAGGTCCATAGCTGGGACTTTGTGTATATTCTCGAAATACGTTGATCGAGTGCTCATTAAGAAACTTTCTATACAAGTTTCTGAACGAACTCCTTAAGAAAAGTTCCCCAAACGTTCCCTATGACAGAATCCTTTGAGGCATCTGGTCGTCACAAACGTTTTGACTACTTGTGGAACCTAAACGGACTCCGTATGAGTCAGATATCCATGTTTCAGTTAACACTGCGCAAAATTGATTCCGAATGACAGTTACAGACTAGTTCTTATGTAGTTGCATTCGATTTTTTCCATTCTAATTCACTAAACGTCTCCATATGAGATCCAATTACTAGTAGGGAAATGCAAGAGACCTCAGTTATGATGATGCACTAGGTCAATAGCTGGGACTTTGTGTATGTTCTCGAAATGCGTTTGTCGAGTGCTCATTAAGAAAGTTTCTATACAAATTTCTAAAAAAAACTCCTTCAGAAAAGTTCTCCAAAAATTCCCTGTGAAAGAATCCTTTGAAGCATCTGGTCGTCACAAACGTTTTGGCTACTTGTGGAGCCAAAACGGACTCCGTATGAGTCAGATATCCTTGTTTCAGTTAACACTGCGCAAAACTGA